>CAUYTI010010124.1:0-31513 GCA_963575145.1 Galago senegalensis | reverse complement strand
GTGGTGGTTGGTGGGAGCTTTAATGCCACGGCACTCTACCCAGGGGGAACTCTTGAGGCTCTGTCAAAAAAAAAAAAAAAAAAAAAAAAAAAAAGAATATGAAGTCCTTCAAATGCTTAGAATCCACCAGTGTGGTATTCTACCACTTGCTGTCCTCCTTGAAACAATGGGAATTGAGTCCTAAATGAACTTCTCAACACCAGAACTTCCTAAATTCTGCATCCATCTTTGTACCACCTCTCAGGGTTGTTGGTGTCTCATTGTCAGAAATGTGACTTCCTGAAAGGTCTTCCAGTTTCAAAATCATGCTCTTAGCAGGATTAATCTTCTAGTCCACAAATAGTACACAGAATAAAGTAAGTGTGCTGTTGCCTTAAGATTCCTTTTTCAAGCTAAAATGGTTTTAAAATATCAGATTTCAATTATTTCTAATTATATCCCAGTATTCAACATTTACATATCAAAAGATATAATTGTGAAAAGACTTTAAGCATACCAATATTCTAGGAAGTCAAATAAATAACTTAGGAACACATTATTAAGTATACTTATTCCTTACTCGTTGAAGAAGTTTATCTCTGTAGTGTTCTACTTGTTCCTGAAAACTCTGGCCTGGTTTTTTAGGTCTTTTCCCAGATTCCAACTCATCCTGAAACTTCATAACTTTTAGCTGTAAAACAAAGCATTTTAGAAGTAAGTATTTTTCTACAGCTTCTCAAGCAGTGCTTTGCACTTTTTCTACAGCACAGTGGTTAACCGCTACCAAAACACAACCTCATCTGAAGGCCATGTATCAGGCAAGCCCAACTATGCAAAATTCCACTGACCAGACACGAGCCCCATGTTCTGCACAGCCATTACAGAACTCAAAAACCATGCCTGTAATAGCCTACTCATCCTCTCTCAATAGAATTATAATGAATTTGGTATCTGGTTCTCCAAATTAGAAATGCAAGGCAAAGTTGCTAAAGGCAAGCATTCTGCCAGCAAGACATGACGACCAACAGAACACAGATAAACAGACTAGGGAAAAAAGGCAACGGCACTGTAGTTCAGCTATATCGGGCCCAACACACACCTGCACGGAATGAAGGTTTCTGTTTACAGCATAGTGCAATCACCAGACATCAAAACACAAAGAGGACATCAAACACAGAGAAAAGGTTAAACCATATTAGGAATGTACTTTTTTAAGACAATAAGAATATTTAAAAGCCCAGAAAAACTTCCAATTTCATTTGTACAATTTACCTTTTAGAAGGCCTAAGTGTACAAAGCTATAGGATATTCACTACAGCACAGTTTGTAAAAGTATACCACCTATAAAGATTTGTAGCTAACTTAACACACACACACAGAAGTATATATGTGTGTAGTCTGTAAATGCATGCACAAACATGAGCCATGGATAAAAATCTGATATAACCAAGTTACAGGGAAAAAAACCAGAATAAATGAGACAAATTTTACTTTTTATTCTGAATATTTAAGTAACAATTTGTGTTTTTTTGTTTTGGGGGATTTTTTTTTTTTTGCAGTTTTTGGCCGGTGCTGGGTTTGACCAGGCCACCTCCCATGTATGGGGCCAGCGTCCTTCTCCTTTGAGCCACAGGCGCCACCCTAAAAATTTGTATTGTACACATACAAAAATGGTAAAAATAGAAATTTATGATTTATTTTGACCTTAAAAATAAGGTTAAAATAATATCTGAAGACTTAAAGGAATTTAAATTATCCAAGAAATTTACAAAGATGAGCATACTTTTCTCTTACACTAAGGAAGGACAAAAAAATTAAAAAGCATGAGATTGTGGAGGAAGAGGCGGGAAGCACATGGATCATGGACAGTACCACTGAGATGCATTCCCAAGCCGGTCCAATCTGTTCCACTTGAAGACAATTAAAAGTCCTGTCTAATGAAATTACTGCATATGCTAACATCTTACCCTATTTTGTTCAGACACTGGTGAGTCTTTTAAATGGACTAAACGCTATTATAGTATTTTATTTCTATTTCAAAAACAAGAACTCATTTGTTTAAACTTTTTTCTCCTTCACCTATAAATGAGGATTTCCAATAAAATAGAAACAAGTACAAATACATTTCCTGCATTCAAAGTGGTGTTTCCACTATTTTTAACTTATTAATGTTTCTTTTAAATTCTCCAATTTTTGCCCTTTTTCTACCTAATTTCACTTCTGTGATTAGGGTCTTTTATAATCAGAGATTTGAGGCTCTTTCCTTCCTTTCTTCCCAAATTCTTAAGACTGAGTGCTATGGTTCACACATGTAATTCTAGCATTTGGGGAGGCCAAGGGAGAAGAAGGACTTGAGGCCAGGAGTTCAACACCAGCCTGGAGAACACAACAAGACCTTCTCTCTACAAAAAATGAAGAAATCATGTAGGCACTGTGGCACACGCCTATAGTTCCAACTACCCGGGAGGCTGGAGTGGGAAGATCACTTGAACCCAGAACTTGGAAGCTGCAATAAATCTCTTTAAGTCTGCATTTTTTCATTTTATAATTACATTTTAAAATTCAGTAAGATGTTAAGATTGAAAGTATAGGGGGATGGCCAAGCTCATCACTATGTGAAGTCTCCCATAACCCAAAGGAATCTTCTATAGGGAGTATTTGTAGTAAAACACTTAAGAGTTAAGTGTCCAAGAGTCAAGGAATAGACCTGAATGTAACTTAGGGGAAAGTAGGCATTCCTAGAGAATCTTTTTATAAATCACTATTTATGTTTTGTGCTAATATGGTCTAACTGGAGATCCAGCACAAGTCAAACAAGAAAAAAGATGACCAAAGGTCTCAACACAAAAAGACGTGGTCCATGCAATGGCTTGTTGGTATCCATCCCCTGTTGCTTTGGGACAATGGCCAATTATCACCTTCCCACACTGCTCCTGCATTCCTCAGGGACTAGGGCAGACTCTTCTCCTCCAGTAACACCAAAGACCCACTAGTCTACTCCTCCAACTCCTTCAGGTAGAAATGGGGTACAAAATATGAAAAGATAACTCCAGCTGAAGCGCTGCTCTAAGTGGTATCTGAATATTAAGTATTTCTGATCAATACTACAGTGTCATAGGTTATCAACAGGTTTTTTGTGTTTTTACAGAGTATTAGTGTTTTCTGATACAAATCATTCGGTTGTTATAAATCTCATGCTAAAATGTTCACCTACAGTCATCTTTATTAGGGATGGGAATAACTTAAAAAGTAAAATTATAGTGTCTATACTATAGTATATAATAAAACTAACTTAGAACTTTATTCTCTATTAAATGATTCTCCAATAAAAGGATTAGTTCTCAAAGGATTTTAAATCTAGAAACTCATACTAAAATTTAGGAGCAGAGAAGAGAGACAAAAGCAGCATAGGGATGAAGCTCATGAGCCCTAAGTTCTAGTCCAAATTTGCCCCTCGCTGTAGTTTTCCATATGACTAAATCTTTTTATTTTAAGACAAAGCCAAGATCTACATTTTAAAACTAAGATTTATTTCACAGTCCAAATCCCAGAAGGACAAGCAAGTCGTCAGCAGCAGTCACTACGAAAGCAGGAGAAACAATCACAAGATATAACAAAGCAGGGAGAGGCCAGATTATACACAATAGCACAGGAGGTATGGAAACATGTGCACATAAGGTACACACACATATAATGGAAATGACAATGTTCAGTTAACAAAAAAAAAACCTAAATTATATGGTTTAAGTTAATAAGGAAAAAGAACATTTTAAAAGGATTAAACAGTGTTTGGCATTTCTAAAGGGACAGCTTCAATTACCAAGACAATACATTTTTACTGAATTCAGTCTTTGTTTCTATTCCAAAAGTTCCATTAGGTCAATAAAACAGAGCTTCTCAGTATGTGGAAGGAGTGAAAAGGGGGCATATGCAAGTAGGTTACAAGGTCCACAGCTAAGTGTGTTCACTGACACACATAGTATTCCCCTTACAGCTTACTAAAAATGTGTTTAAATACATGTCAGGGGCTCAGCACCTGTGGCTCAAGCGGCTAAGGCGCCAGCCACATACACCTGAGCTAGCAGGTTCGAATCCAGCCCGGGCCCACCAAACAACAATGATGGCTGCAACCAAAAAACAGCCAGGCGTTGTGGTGGGCGCCTTTAAGTCCCAACTACTTGGGAGGCAGAGGAAGGAGACTCGCTTGAGCCCAGGAGATGGAGGTTGCTATGAGCTGTGATGCCATAGCACTCTACCCAAGGCGACAGCTTGAGGCTCTGTCTCAAAAAAAAAAAAAAAAAAAAAAAAAGCCAGGAAAAATTAACCAACTTAATAAACCTGAAAATCCCTTATCTTCACTTATAACTGGAATCATGCTGATTCTGCACAGAGTTAATACAAAATACTCCATTTCCTTTTTAATTTGGTGGTATCTGAGCAAGAGATAGGCAATAGCTTGTACCAGCTCAACAGTGACTATGTGGAGAAGTAGAAATGAAATGACTAATGAAATACATATCATAAATTAGTAAGATGAACAATACTGACACACAGTAGGCATTCAGAAATACTTTTTTTCCTTTGAGACAGTCCTACTATGGCTGCCCTCGGTAGAGTACCGTAATGTCGCAGCTCACAGCAACCTCAAACTCTTGGGCTTAAGCAATTCTCTTGCCTCAGCCTCTCAAGTAGCCTGTTTTGCCCACCAAACACCCAACTATTTTTTTGTTGTAATTGTCATTGTTGTTTAGCAGGCCTGGGCCAAATTCAAACCTGCCAGCCAAACCTAGTATATGTGGCTGCTGCCCTAACTGCTGAGCTAGGGGTGCCAAACCAAGAAGTACTCTTAAATTAATGGACAGAGTATTAAAACTCATATTCATGCATTCTTTTGAGGTTCTAGATTGCTATGCCTACACCATCACTAGCATTTACTGGGACTGTTTCATCACCTTGGGGCATTATAACCCTTTCTCTCTCTGATATGCCTAAATAGCCTTTGATAAAACGTAAGGCATTAGGAAAAAAAAGAGGGTATGAAAAAAGAGAGGGAAATAGTCTGGGCTCTCCATACACGATCCCTCCCTTTTAATGTTAAGACCTACCCAGTGTATACCCTCCTTCCCATCACTAAAGGTACATTTAAAATGGGCCGACTGTGCGGCACCTGTGTTCAGTGGGTAGGGTGCCGGCCCCATATCTCAAGGGTGACAGGTTTGAACTTGGCCACCGCCAAACTGCAACAAAAAATAGCCAGGCGTTGTGGCAGGTGCCTGTTGTCCCAGCTACTCAGTAGGCTGAGGCAAGAGAATCGCCTAAGCCCAGGAGTTTGAGGTTGCTGTGAACTGTGATGCCACAGCACTCTACCGAGGACGATAAAGTGAGACTCTGTCTCAAAAAAAAAAAAAAAAAAATTTGAAAAGGAAAAAAATCAATAAATAAAATGGGCCTATTATAATAAAATGTAAACATAACTTGAATATGCCAGAATGCTTTTTAAGAGATGGGTCTTGCTCTGTTGTCTAGGCTAGAGAAGAATGGTGCAATCATAGCTCACTGCAGCCTCAAACTCCTGGGCTCAAGAGATACTCCTGCCTCAGACTCCCAAGTCACTGATACTACAGGCACACTCCACCACATCCCGCTAATTATTTAATTTTATTTTGTGGAGATGCACAGTTTCACTGTTGCCTAGGCTGGTCTCAAACTCCTGGCTTCAAGTGAGCCCCCCCCCCACCTCAGCCTCCAAAAGTGCTAGGATTATAAAAGAAAATACTTTACTTTCCTAGTTATATAGTATATACACTCAAATGTACACAGTACGTAACTAGGATTACATGTAATAGATATCCTGCGTTACATAGACATATACGCATATTCATTTTTATATACATAATGTTCATTAGAATCCATTTCTTCAGAGGATCTCCTATGTACTAACAATACAATGAACAGAAATCAAACATGGTCCTCCCTCCTCACGGAAACTGCAGTCTAGAGGGTAAGACAAACATTAAACAAATAAGCAAACAAACAAAACATACATAGATATACACACATCACAATACCTATAAAATCACATAAAAAGAGTGAAACAAACAGGTCCAAAAGAGTAAGAAGGGGCTACTGTGAGAGAAGGAATGCTTGAACTAAGAGGCCTAAAAAAGTCACCTGGCACGAAGATTTCAAAACAGAGAGAACAGCATGTGCACCAAGGTATGACGACAAGAGGGAGCTTAGCTGGGTGGAGAAAGTGAAAGGCCAGTGAAGTGTAGTTTAAATTTCATCACAATACTAACCTCGATTTCACGAAGTTTGGCTCGTTTTTCCTCACTCATTTCAGAGTACTTAGAGAACTTGGACTCAGTCATTTCTTCTTTGATTGGATTAGAGTACAGATGATGTTCTTCAGATTTAGAACTTTGAGTATCTTCTTCATCTTCACTTTCTTCTTCTTGACTTTAGAAATAAGCAGAATATATTGTATGTCAAGGCAGCAAAAAGAAAAAGTGTTATACTTTACAGTCTAGGTATTTTATTTTTTAGTGTTAGAGCTTAAATTAATGTTAGCAAAACATACAATTCAACCCTATCATGATTTATGCAAAATATTTGAATAATATTTTGTAGATAATTTTATAAAATGTTTGTTTCCTCTACAGGAAATTTTCAGCTTCGACATAATCATAATTTAATAAATTCTGTCTATGTTAATGTTGTATATGCCTTTCATTCTGCAACAAACTTTCCTTGACACAGTTGAATGAAATGAATAATCAGTGATTTCTGCAAATTTAGTTGCTTTGTTTAAAAAGCCAAATGTGTACTCTTCCTTCATCAGAGCCTATAAATCTAAAAGATACATGATTTTAAGTCACAGAATTACTATGAAACAATCAGTACAGCATGTAAAGCCTTATCTGATTAGGACATCACCCTAAGAATACAATAACGTATAAATTTTAAATATTAGCAAATGTCAGTGTTTATGTTACAGCTGATTCTGAAAGTTGTATTAGTTCTGGGCCAGACAAGAAGAAAATATAAACCTGCGTGACTACCATGGGTAAGTCACTTAGAATACAAAGAAAAAAAACTCTCCTGTCCTTCCAGAAACAACATAATAGAAAAAGACAGGCATCAGTGCTAGAACAGGACTAACAAAATATTCTTGAAACACAAAGAATGAACAGTTTTGTTTTTTGTGGGGGGGAGGTTTTGCAGTTTTTGGCCAGGACTGGGTTTGAACCCACCACCTCCGGCATATGGGGCCTGTGCCCTATAGGTCCTTTGAGCCACAGGTGCCGCCCAGAATGAACAGTTTCATTAAAAAAAAGTTTTACATTCCAAGACTCGGTTTTGTGTGTGTGTGTGTGTGTGTGTTACTGGCAAATAAATCCAGGCCAAACAAGAGATCTACGTACTAACAAACTCATAATGTTTATGCATATACAGACCACTCCTTATAAACAATATAAATTGTGATAATAACATTATTGGCATAGCCCAGAACAAATGCCATTTTGCCTTTAATATCTGAACATGGTAAGCCCTTCTACATTGGTATGGGTTATTACAAAAGTTTTAAGATACAGAAAAATCAAGAAACATCAATCTGCCCAGACAGAACAAATGAAGTCCCTCACAGCAAGATCCATACACTGAGCAAGCTGAAATGTGCACGGGTGAATCAGGAAGAATGCTATCACCTTTCTTTCTTGGAAGTGAAATAAGGGACTATGAAACAGTCTGCCTAAAAACTTTCATGTTGACCTATGTACATTCTATAGTAAGCAAAAAGTCTTTTTAGTACATATTTTAAATTATTCCTAATAATGTAAAAATAGCTATAACTAAAATCTGTTTAAACAAAATTAATTAAAGTCTTCTGTAGTTAAGACTGACCAAGAAAAATATACACCAGACAAATAAAAAGAAAGTACTGGCAATTCACAATCAGAAAATATATGGTATGTGGATGACTCTTCACTACCTTTTTAATTTCTCATCTAAAGGTCCTTTCCAGAACACTGTTAAAATATTTTACAAATACCATATTTTAGAGCTCCCCCCCCCACCAGAATCATTTACATCAGACATCGATACAACTCAATACAATACTTAGGTAAGGAATAAAAAAGTCAAAACCAGCTATCAAAAACAAACATTCTTTTTGGAACTAATAAACTTTTAACCTAATATTTGTTAATTTCCCAGATAGTTCCTAAATGCAATTTTTTAAAACACAAAAATTCCCTGTTTTATGATATGTAAAATTTTGTAAGTATTTCAGGTGGTTTTGAATGGTTGAAGTGTATGTGTGTATTGAAACAGATGTTCATTGAAGAATTATTCTAGAAAAGGCAAATCAATAAGGATGTGGTGGGTAATCAACTAGCCTGTTAGTTAAAATTTTTCCCTTTTTTGCAATTTCAAACATTTCCTAGTAAACATCTTTCTATGTTTATCTGAATGCTTTTTTTTTTTTTTTTTTTTACCACAGATGAATACAGAACAGGTAAATAATATTAGTTGACATGGAATATTCAGGACATGAGGGAACAACATGGGTCGCAGAATAGTGTTCAGTATTATTTATATTTAAATAGCTACATGTAATACATAGAAAAGACCTAGATAAATGGACATTAAACATTCATCATATTATTCAAGACTTTTAAAAATGAGCTATATAGGCTGGGTACGGTTGCCCACACCTGTAATCCTAGTGCTCTAGGAGGCCAACGCAGGTAGATTGCTTGAACTCAGGAGTTTAAGACCAATCTTAGCAAAAGCAAGATCCCGTCTCTACTAAAAATAGAAAAAAACAGCCAGGCGTTGTGACAGGTGCCTATAGTCTCAGCTACTCAGCAGGCTGAGTCATGAGGATCGCTTGAGCCCAACAGTTCGAGGTTGCTGTGAGCTATGACACCTTGGCACTCTAGCTAGTGTGACAGAAAGAAACTCAGTCTCAAAAAAATAAAAAAATGAACTATATACTACAATGACTTAAGATATATACATATTTTGCAATTGCTATTATAATTTTGCAAAGCCTAGGTAGTTTGATTTAATTGGCTTTGGCATTAGCTCTTAATCACTAGCTCTAGGTTCAAATCTCATCACAGCTTCCTCTTACAGAAGTGAAATTCAAGATGAAATCCATACAGAATTCATTACAAATGAAATTATTTTTTGTAATGTTTCTTGTAAGCATTAGTGGTGCTATGTTTTTCTTAAATAACATTTCTGCCACAAATACAATAATTACTAGTTATTGAAAGCAGCCTTAAGTAAAAAGGTATTTTAGATTTAGCCACTAGAGAGTAGTAGCAAGGCATAAGAAGATTTTAAGCTTCAGAAAGCTGGATGTGAGAATTTTTTCCCTTGCTTTTGTACTTTCATAAAGTATTTACATTATCATGATTTATTTGGAGTTCCTATAAGAAAAGTCAAAAAAATATAAATTATACTTCTAGTGATCCATGCTCTTAACATATGATTATCCAAACATCAATGCTAAAATGTACTCATATCCCAAACATTAACACAAATACCAGTTTTATGCCAAAAATACCTAAGTCCTTTAGAAATAAAACCAACAGAATATATTTGAATTCTCTGATGGCTTTTCAACCTTTCCTTCCCCTTAATTTAATTATTTTATGAACACATACACTCATTTTAAGACAGTGAATTTAAAATGGTAAGATGTTACTACTGATAGGATAATGAACATCAAAAAGGTTAAGAAAACCATTGTTTTAAAGCAAAATGAACTAAACTGTTACCAATTCTTATACTCCTAAACAGATTCAGATAGCTTTTTCCATTAGCAGGGCACATCTATATTTTGCAAATATATTGCCATAATCACTGCTGCCTTGTTCTGATTACACCAACATTTCTGGGAGGAGATTACCATGGACAAGTCTTCATCACCATATGAAACTATGTTACTACAAACTGCTTACATGGGCATTTCCCTAACAATCTAAATGCCCATATATTGAATCTACACAAATGACCATACTGTGCTAGCTAGGACACAAAGGGACTTTCCCTTTGTTCACACTTCCATCTGAAAACAATAAAAGAATATGGAGATTTAAAAAAAACAACCCAGAAACTTCTGCTTTGATACATGCCATGTCTTCCTATTTTTCTTAAAAAAAATCAACTTCCTTTGCAATGATTTAAAAAGTATCAAGTGCTTCCTAAAAACTACCAATACAAACCTGCAGAATTGGGGAGTAGAGATTGATACAAACACAATGTCAAGTATGAAAATAATTTTGAGGTGATTACCAGAGAGCAAAACTCAAATTTATGCACAAGAAAATATTTTCCTCTTTTATTCTAAGCTCTGAAATATTACATTTAAATAGCAGGATGATTATAATGTAACACTTTTCTTAGCTATGAATAATCCACAAATAAAGGAGCGTAACTTCCTCTCACATTAAACTCACACTTTAAAAATGACTTTTCATGGAGCCCAAAACAACATTTGATGGCAAAGATTCTAAACAAATGCATTTAATCAATTAGTAACTACGAAGCTGAGTTAGTTACTAGCATAACTCAAAAGCTAAGAGAAACCACAGCATCAAAACCAGAAACCAAAAGCTCTTTATTCACTGGAAAACCAATGGAGAACTAAAAACGATCCTCTCACAAGCTTTCTAAGAGTGAAGTTTTCCTCTTCACTATTATTTCAACCATACCTCTTAACAAAAATGAGAGTATTTACGAACAAGAAACTGAGAATATTCGAAACTCAGATTCTTACTTTTGATTTTCCTCTTCTTCTGATTCTTCATGCTGGTCAAATAACTCCCATTTAGAAGTTGTTACAGCTGAATGGAAGGAAAAAGAGGATGTAATTCCATAAGGTAAATTAACATTTTCGCAGAAGCACAGTAGAAGCCAAGCTTTAGAATTGAAAAGTTTATATTACAGAAGTTTTTATCTATGTTTATGAATAGCCATTTATATGTGCTAAATCCTTCTTTTTCCTCACACCAATATCATAATTTTATTCAAATTCATAAAGTGACAAATAATGTCATCCTTATTCCTGTGTTGGGATGGTTAAGATTTATTTCATTAGAACTTACAAATATTAACACCAGGATACAGGTCCAAGTAAGTTTGAAAGGCAGGCCTAACCTGCATCTAATAAGCCTAGCATGATGGGAGGGTCAAAGCTTGGTTTCTTTGAAACTGACCTCTAAGTAGATTTCTAAGTAGGTACAGAGGTCCCATCTACATTTTCTACTAAAATGCTTTAACCCAAAAAGTTTTCAGTGATTTCTCTGATTACTCTCAAAGCTTCCAAACTGAAGGACCTAAGAAAATTGTAACAGTAACACCAATCACAATAAAAACTAACTTCAGACATAAAATAACAGTGGGTTTTAATGTTGTGTTAATAAAAGGAAAACACACATACACACAAAGCTATCAATGATTAATTTACAAATACTTAATTTTTTGAGGCTCAATAGTTCTTGTGCTTTTACTCACCCTGTGCTTCCAATTCAGATTCATCTACAGCTTCCCATTTTGATGGGGCTACTTTAAATATAGGCTCATTCTTCTTCGAGTCTTCAGTTGCATCCACTATTGGGGGAAAAGGAGCCATTAACCCTAACTAGTAGGTGATAATCCAAATTAATGGGCTCATGAGTATTCAACCAAATTAATGAATTCATGAGTATTCACTGTATTATTAAAAAAGCAAAGCAAAATAAAGCTACACATTGATGAATAATGACAGTATTAAGAACAAGAATTATAACGTGACCAGAAAAAAAGCCCTTTCTTGGCCCAAATGTATTACTGAGCATTTACATTTTTTAAACTCAGAAATAAAAAAAAGTTAATAACTTGACACCTTAATGAAAAAGTATAACCTTTTTCTTTATATGGAAATTAAAGCATTTTGGTAATCAAACTTATTAGCAAGATTTAATCAGTTTGAAATTTGAAATACGAACTTACAAGGCACACCATCAAGATCATCATCAAGACTTTTTATAGGGACTCCATCAAGATCATCAATGGGAGTAGCATCAATAGGAATTCCATCCACATCTTCCAGAGGTGCACCATCAAGCTCTTCCTCAATAGGGGCACCATCGAGGTCATCAGGTACATCCTATGGAAATGTATCCTGTTGTAACATTTTCCTGTTTCCTAAACCCATTATTACCATTACATTAACATGCAATCCAGCACAAGCCCACTTAGCTGGATATTCACATTCTGAGATACAATGTAAGGACATAATAAGAATGGACTTTATCATTAACTCTGCCTAAGAAGCAGTCCTTCACCCATTTATCTGGTATTTCCCAAATGCTTCTTAGTGCCAGATATCACATGATGCAATGATGAGCAAAAACAGATTTGGTTCCCCTGTCACAAAGCCTGGTAAAGGTTGTTATTATTCTTTGGGGGTGGAGTGTCAGGAAATCAGATAATCACAAGAATATACACATAACTGCAGCTATGATTAACTGTTAAAACAAAGAGATAGACTATTAAAATGTATAATAACTCTTACTTAAAGAGGTCAGAGAAGGCGCTCTGAAGTTACCCTTATGCTAAGATCTGAATTATCTCGGGGAAAAGGAAGTTCCAGAAAAAAAGAACATGGATAAAGGCCAACATTAGGTAGAAACATACATTTAAGAAATTGTAACAAGGACCAGATGGGTTGGAGCAGTTATGCCAATTAGGAGGACCATGTATGAGTGTAAGGGAAAATATGACAGCCTGATGATGGTGGTAGAAATGAAAGTGAAGGATTCAATAATTACCTAGTATATAAAAAGAAACAGAATGGTGATGAACAGCACCTGCTACCACAGAGCTCCATCTTTTCATGTACATATCTATTGATACAGCTATCTTTAATAAAATGAAATCACATTATACCACATTACTTGTTTCTACTAATCTTCTCAAATAAAAAATCACCCACCAATTTTCATTGAGGACACAACACAGAGAATTCCTGTTACATGTTAATTTTTGTCTCATGGGCTCCAACAGTAAAAATCTGGTACATAGTAGATATTTTTCACAAAGAAATATTACTCAAATATGTAGCACATCACACCTCTACGGCACCCTCTGCCCCAAAAACAAATTTTAAAAATAATCACACAAATACACTGAGTGCCTACCTCTGTTTCCTTTTCTTCAATAATATTTACAAGTCCTAAGAAAATGTTCTGTAGTTTGATCAAAAATGGTTCTGGATAAATTGCCCAATCTTCCCATGCTCTGAAGCAGGTCATTACCCGTTGCTAGATAAACAGAAAACAGAAAATGAATTATTATTCTGGGTTGTAAATCTCTAACTTCAATACATGAGAATGACCATCAACATTTGCTAAATTTTTGGTTGAAGTGACATTCTTTAAAAACTTTAAAGAAAATAACTATGGGGCGGCGCCTGTGGCTCAATGAGTAGGGCGCCAGTCACATATACCAAGGGTGGCGGGTTTGAACTCGGCCTGGCCAAACTGCAACAAAAAAAAATAGCCAGGAGGGTGCTATGAGCTGTGACACCACAGCACTCTGCCAAGGGCAACAAGGTGAGACTCTGTCTCTAAAAAAAAGAAAGAAAATAACTATGTATTACTATTTTTTAAATTTTTTTATGACTTTTAAAAAAAATCAATGTCATCTTCCAATTAAAAAGAAAAAAGTAATAACCTTGAAAATAAACAGTGTAAAAGAAACTAACTTTTTCTTTACCATCTAAGGTCAACTTCCACACTGCTAGTATTACAGTTGAGCTACATTCTGGGAAACCACCCGTTGAAACTTACGAAAACTGAAAATCAAAGTAACCAAATTTTCAACTGAATCCTCCATGGTCCAATGAAGTATTTCATAATTCTGGCTAACATTTTTCTCTGTTCTTAAATTTTTCTATAAGTGCTAACTTACTGTCAAATTCAAGGTCAAAAGCTTTAAAAAATGGAAGTTGTCTGAATCCCCCAAATGGTGGGGTCACTGGACATTTTTTTTGGAGAGAGTCTCATTTTATCACCCTCAGTAGAGTGCTATGGCATCACAGCTCACAGCAACCTCCAATTCCTGGGCTTAGGCAATTCTCTTGCCTCAGCTTCCTGAGTAGCTGGGACTACAGGCGCCTGCCAGAACGCCTGGCTATTTTTTTGTTGTTGCAGTTTGGTCAGGGCTGGGTTAGAACCCTCCACCCTCAGTATATGGAGCCAGTGCCCTACACACTGAGCCACAGGCACCACCTGGGTCACCGGGCATTTTCTTAAGCTAGAAAGTTTTATGTTCTCACTTATAAGTGGGAGCTAAGCTATGACTATACATGGTCAAACTGGCATAATAGACGTTGGAGACTCACAAGAAAGGAAGGTGGGAGGGATAAAAAAATTACATACCAGGTACATAATACACTAATTTGAGTTAAGGAGCACACCAAGACTTTTAAGCCTAGACTCTATCACTACATAATGAATGCACCTAATAAAATTCAATCTGTATTCCCTAAATCTATTAAAATTCTTTTTAAAACATTTTAAACATGTTTCTCATAAAAATAAATTCTCATTCAACTCTAAGGTTCTCCTTTATTTTTTTAAGGGACAGCATCTTGCTCTGTTGCTCTGCAACCCAGGCTGGAATACAGTGACACAATCCAAGTTCACTAACTCCTAGGCTCAAGGAACTCTGGAGTCCAAGCAATCCTCCTACCTCAGTCTCCTAAGTAACTAGGATTATAGGAGCATGCCACCATGCCCAGCTAATTTTTTAACTTTTTGTAAAGATAGGGACTCACTATATTGCCCAGGCTGGTCTGGAACTCCTGGTATCAACAAATCCTCCTGCCTCAGCCTCTCACACTGCTGCCACACAGGCATGAGCCACTGTACCCAGCCTGTTAGGCTTTTCTTAACATTGGTCTGTAACTTCAGAGGTTATATAAATGTAGTAAGTGAATATACTTTCCAAACATGGCTAACTAAAATTTATGTTTCTTACTCTAGTCAAATATAATAATACCATTACAAAACAAGTGATTTTCCAAATACGTTTTGTGGAAAACAAAAAAGACTAGAATTTTTTTTTTCTTTTTTCAGATCAGGTCTTGCTCTGTTACTCAGGCCAGAGTACAAGGAAGTCATCTTAGTTCACTGCAACTTCAAACTCCTGGACTCAAGCAATCCCGCCTTAGCTTCCTAAGTAGTTAGGATTACACATGTACACCACCATGCACAGTTTAATTTTCTATTTTTCTTTTTTTGGAGGAGTGTAGAGAGAGGGCCTCACTATGTTGGCCAGGCTGGTCTCAAACTCCTGGCCTCCAGCCATCCTCCCGCCTTAGCCTCCCAAAGTACTAAGATAATAGGAAAGAGCCACCATAGTTGACCTAAAATTTATAAATAACACTTAAAACTAAAATTAAGCACCTGACAAAATAACACTATTAATATATTTTAAAATTTCAGAAATTCTTTGATAATGACAATTAAAATGGCAGAATTTTAAAACTAATTTCTAAACCACCTAAGTTTTTAATTTATGTCTTATCTTGCATACTTTTCTAGCCCTCCTAAAGCCCTTCCACCCCTTTCAAGGACTAGGGCAAAAATAGTAAAACAACATACGTACCTTAAAGTTTTCAGATTGCAAATGTCCTTGAATTGTACGATAGGTAGCATTGAGGTCTGAAAATATCTGACATAACTTTGTTTCAAAACTGAAATTTAAATAATATATTCTTTAAAATAGAATTTGTTTCAAAACCTCTATCCCATCCCCTCCAACATGTTAAGCAATGAAAATCCCTCCTAGACTTAAAACACTTACGAATTATTAAAAAGAACTGGATATTTAAATTCCAGAACCATAACTGAATTGCTTTAATTCTTACTCTGAATTTTTCTCCTGCTAATTCCTCAAGTGTCTGAAGCATCCGTTCCCCTTATTAGCAAGAAACTTTACATCTAAGATATTCTGTACCATCAAATCCAATTTATTTTATAAAACAGGAAATTTATAAAAGTTAAGTGACTTGTCCAAGGTAAAAAACAGACACCACAACTCTGAATTTCCTATCAATACCAGTTCTGAAGGAAAAGCTTTCCTGAGACTAATTTATAAAATAAATAGAATTCTAGGGAACTGAGGAAGAATTATATATTAATTACAATATAGCAACATAAATTCCTACCACCCTAGGAAACATTAACAATGAACTACAATAAGTACAATAATCATTGGAGAATACAGATACTATAAATAGTTAACATTGTATCTATGTCTCTTGTATTGTTTGCCATTATAAGCATTGTTTTTGGTTTACTTATTACATAAGTAGCTAAATATTCAATAGTTACTTTTAACTCCAGCTATTTGTTCTAATGTCAATAATTAAAAAACTAATACGAAATGAATAAAAACTTTCTAAAACACTGATAATTTAGCTTAGAGTGGGTTTTTCTATGAATGTAAGCCAACTGGTTAAAAATTTTTACAAACCATTAAAAAATTCAAATTTCCAAATACTCTTTATCTTGGTACCTATTGGGGGATTGATTCATTGATTTTAGGACGTCCACACATATAAAAATGTACACATAAAATTTGCTCAAGTCCCTGATATAAAACAGCAAAATATGTGCATATAAGCTAAGCATATCCTCCCATATATTAATCATCTCTAGATTACTTACAATATCTACTACAATGTAAATGCTATGTAAATAATTGTAATACTACATTGTTTAGAAGAAAATGACCGAGTTAAGTTCTAAACATGCTCAGCACACCATTTTTTTCCCCAAGTTATTTTCACTCTGTGGTAGGCTGAACCCAAAGACGCAAAACCCACAAACACAGAAAGCTGATTTTATTGCTTATTATTGGAGAGTATTAAGAAAACAATCCCCTTCTATGAACTCCTTAGCCTTAAAAATTTTATTTTAGGAATATCAGATTTATCATTATACTCACAATTTTCTATAATATGAAGCATTGGCAACTTTGGCTGAAGAATTGTATAAAACATCAGAAACCAAATATAATCTGGCAATCTGTAATACCAAAAGATAACACCACATGAGTTAAAAATAAAATTCAGTAGTCAATAATATATCTATAAAGTTTTGCATTGTCATGTTTTATAATCAGTAGCATAAGGCCAATGCATGGCTATAATTTAGTAATGACTACTACTAATTAGAAGAGTTATATGTGGCATGAAGTTGAACATTACAACCACAACTTTGGCAGAGATAAAATTAACTCGTTTACATTTCAACTTGTTGATAACTTATAAGTCAATGAACCTAAGTTCCCCAAGCAGAAGTAACATGAAACTATATGGGAAAGATTTAATCAGACAAGTTCTTCATGCAAAAAGAAAACGAAATCCAGTCCAAGAAGGAGTCAGGTATTACCACTCCCTAAGTTAAATGTTCACAAAGAGAAATCATTCCCATACCTTTTTAGGAAGGGGTGTCTTTAAGATGGACAACGATTCAGTAATGCAATCCACTATTTCTTCAGCAGCTTCAGCATTGTTAAGACAAAAAACCATTGCATCTCCAATATCATTTTTCCTTGGAGTTAATCCCCGCAAGATTTCTTCTAATTTATCCCTCTGCCTGAATATAAATTTTTTAAACTTGTATTAGATACAAATTCCAAATGTCATTGTAGCTTTTGCTCACAAACTAATTTCTTTAAAACCTACTTAGATAATTAATTCTAAGGACTGACATGTATTAAGTATGACTTGTGTTCCTCATATTTGTTACAATTTTTTAAAGAATTTATAGAAGATTCTCCTGGACCTAAGAATCCCACTGATTTTTTTTCAGCTTACAAATAAAGTAAATTTTAAATTGTGAGCATGTTTTCAAGAGTCTTTAAGAGTGCCTATTATCCTATTATAACAAATAACAACCTTCATGTGCTTTACTCCCCTTTTCTTTGAAGGAAGTCTACTACTTAAGCACTTCTGTATGGACTCACAACAGACTAACGTTTTCTGTAAAGCGTAAGATTGTAAATATTTTAAGCTTTGTAAGCCATACAATTTCAGTCAGTTCCTCTGTTCCCATAGCACCAAAGCAGCCACAGAGAACATGAAAGGAATGAGACTGGTTCTGTTCCAATAAAACTTTACCAAAGAAGGCGGCCAAGTTAGCCTGTATGCTCAGTGTGTGGTTCCCAGGGCTGAAGTAATCGATGACTAGGTACACTGAGAATGAACAGTAATATTTGAAAGTACTTTTTTCTGAGTAGTTCTCAACCGGAGGTTTAAAACATTCATAAACCATGCTATAAACAGACATACACTGTCTTGCAGGCTTTGAGAGCACAGGTATCATACTTCTTAAGGTATCATACCTCATCTTAAGGGCCCTAGGATTTTCAGGATAGTAAGTCACCAGCTACGTTAACCCCTATCCAGAGAATCAGCCTGTCCTTTGATGCTTTGAAGCAAGGCATTAACTTATCTTCTCTGCCTCTGAAAGTCCTAGATGGCATCTTCCAATAGAAGGCTGTTTCATCCACATTAAATACCTATTCAGTGTACCTATACTTGCCCTGTACTAGTGGTCTGTGAACACTAACTCATATGCTACCAAGATGGCCATTTCACAGCTCACTGCAAAGCTCTACACAGAGGATTTTGTGCGGTCAACATTTGATCCCACTAACCATACAATTTTTCTTCTTTATGTTGCAGTCAGAGAATTCTAAGGATCCCCAAATAACTTGTAAAAATCTGAAGTATTCCACTGCTAGAATATAAGAAATCAATCATATTTAAGATATCACTGCTAATTTTATCAGTAGGACACACACTTGTTTTATTGTGTCCTGTTTTGAGACAGTCTCACTATGTTGCCCTCAGTAGAGTGCTGTGGCTTCAGAGCTCACAACTACCTCAAACTCTTGGGCTTAAGCAGTTCTCTTCCCTCAGCCTTCCAAGTAGCTGGGACTACAGGCACCTGCCACAACACCTGGCTATTTTTTTTGTTGCAGTTATCATTGTTGTTTTAGCTGGCCTAGGACGGGTTCAAACTCACCAGCCTCAGTATATGTGGCTGGCACTCTACCTACTAAATACAGGTGCCACCCCAGATATACACTTGTTATTTGCCAAGATGTTTACAATTGTAAAGCTTACGATGAAAGATGTTACTATTTTAAACACTCACAGGTAAAAAAAAAACACTATATTTTAGGATTAACATCTTAGTAGGACCATTAACTAAAGCAACGTTTCTGAATATATATTAAAAAAAAAGTCTTACTCTTCCTTAAGTGCTCCCTTTTTACTAGGCTCCTCTACAAAAGCTTCTGTTTCTTGTTCTTCTGACATCCCATGCAGGTATGGATTTAATGGTGGTGGCCTCCAAAAAGATCCATTTTTGAACATACGAAAATCTTCCGTCCGCCACTTAGTTGGAGAATCTCCCTAATAAACATTCAGAAGGTTATTAGAAAGGTCTAATAACTGAGAGTCAAAATTAGTTAAGTAATTGATTCTACTTGCCTGCAGAATAGAATAAAGTTTCCACCTATAGTAAACATGGGCTGGTGTCTGGTTTTCGAACAAGAACCTAAATAAATAAACACAAAACATTAAATATCATATTCTTTGGTAAAGAGCTATCTTCAATTAAATATAAATAAATGAGAAATATTTTCTGACTATTTAGTTCCAAATAAAACTGAAAGCAAAGATCCTGGAAAAGAAATCTCGCCCATTGCCACCTACTATCTACACCTTTCTCTGCCCTGTCCTGGACTGCCTTAGTGACTACTTTTAATACTCAGAGCATGAATCTTGCTGAGTGTTAGGATCATTTTTATTTACTGAACACTCATGTTAGATACCATGTCTGGCACTGGAGAGATTTTCCCAGTGCATAATTTAAAAGCAGTGATTTTACACTATTTAAAGGGTTTTAAACTAGTGTCTTAGATTCCATGGCAATTTAGAAGACAAGTAATTTCCTTCTATAATTCATCTGACTACAATCTCACTATGAAAGATTCATTGCAGTTTTCATTGAAAAGCACAATGAAAAGTATTTTCCTCCTAAAGAATGCTAAAAACAATGCTATTTAAATAATCAAAATCTGACAGAAAATTAACCTAAGTATATCCAACTCTATAATGCCTAAAACTGTCTTCTCATCCCATTGTTGAATTAATCCTATACTTTCAGAACTTTATTCTACATAGTATCTGTAATTCCCCCCCAAATTAAAAGTAGTTTCAAAATACACACCTGAAGACAAATAAAATAAATATGTACAATGGAATATTACCCTTTGAAATCAGCCAGTCACAAAAGGACAGATATTCATATGAGCTACCCAGAGTAATCAAGGGGGGCCAGGACAATGGGGAAAATTACTGTTTAATGGTACAGTTTCAGTTTTGGAAGATGAAAAAAGTTTCAGAGATGGATGGGGTTGATGGATGCGTGACAATGTAAATGTACTTAATGCTACAGAACTGTACAATTAAAATGGTTAAAATGGCAAATTTTATATGTATTTTAACACAATTTTTAAAAATGTATACCTGAACATAGGATTGTTGATTTCTCTGTTCATAATCATAGCTTCAAACATTGGCCCTTCGCGTACAACAAACTCTATCATTCGATGTATCAGGGCGAGCAAATTCCTACAACAACAACACAGTTAAAGAAAATGGATTCAGACCTACCACTATATAAAACTACACTTGACCTAAGCTACTATAATTTGTGCAGAAAAAGATTATTCTGCTAATACCAAATTTAATACCAAAACAGTAACCTGGAGCATATGTTAACACCTTGTGCATTAAGAGGGAGTGGGGTAGTGGGGATAGGGGAGTGGGAAAGACAGGTGAAGGGAGGGCGGGAAACCACAACACAGCCTCATAGTAATAGATTTAATTTTCTAAATGCCATTTAATTTTATTTTCCAAAAGCAAAACATTAAATTATAAATCACAACTAACTGGAAAGCTGTAAATATATAAAATCAGTAACTTAAAGCTTGCATGTCATTACACCCACCTAAAAATTTACACACTATCTCAGTTTTAAAAGAAAATATTCCTAAACCAAGCACGTTTGTCGTGGTACTGAAATATTACAACCACAACTACAATTTATTAAAATGCAAAAATATTTAACAAGTTTAAGACCTGATTTAATAAAAAATCCATCCAACTCCTGTGCTTTTCTGATACACATATATCAGATGGAGTTTTTATTGAATCTGACCTTTATTTAATGAGGCAACATCCCTTTGGACCACACTTCAAACTAGCTCACAATTCATGACACAAACAATTCTACCTCTATATTACCAATCAATGAAGATTGATGTATTATGAAACTCTTAAGTGAATGCAGTCCTACTCTTTCCAAAATATTCTACAATGGGAGACATGGTGGGATGCCCTTCCCACTTTCTATGACAGTTTTCCAACATCTTAGCCAAAAATAAGCATATGTGCATAACTTTTTTAAATAATTGTTTTATTAGTTGGACTCATAGCCTTTATTTTTAGTCTGAAGCTGGGTCTTAAACCATGTAATCCTTTATTAGACTCTAAACACAATTTTAGACATTCATTATAGTGTCAAGCAAAATGGTTCAGCTTATTTACAAGCTGCTTTTGATTTCTCACTTCACCAGTCCCCCAGCATACAGAGTTGACAAACAATTGGGAAAACAAAAGGATATTGGCTCTTGGTACAAGGCATAAACCAAATTACACCTTTAGCATTCCCAGCTCAAATTACGTTCATATAACTGCTGGAATATAAATAAATATATAGTTATAGATTAAAACAGACTTTTTGGGCTCTATAATGCCCTGTTTCAGAGTACATAAACAATAAAATAATCTATCTCATTGTGACTATAATTATTTTCTCACACTTTTCAAACAAAGCTACTTAAGTGGACACTAAAATTTCCACATAGTAAAAAATCAATTTAAGCCTTAAAAAGGTAAAAAAACTGTATTATAGTTTAACTGTTTACAAAAGGGAAAGTATATATTTAAAACTATTAATTCAATCTCAAATTATTAAAACAAAACCAAAAACATCACTTAATTCTTGAAAATTATTTTTCTGTCACAAAAGCATTACTCTGCAAATATGCAGTCCTTGATATCCAATGAGAATGTATTCTCAGCATCCATATAAATAAAGATATTATTTTGAAGGAAGGGAGGTAACATTAAATTATAATTCAATTCCAAAATTCCCATTACTGTGAGCCAAATTAAGGCCAAGGGAAATTTTGTGTCTCATAATATATAAGACTAATTACTAGGTGAACAAATGCTATACATCATAAACACGTGGGAATTAAGTCAAAGCAACTTGACTTTAGTATTTAAGATACATGAAAAATGGTTTAACAAGTTTATAACCAAAGGATCACTTTGACAGTGAGTTCAGACTTCCCAGCAAAATGTATACTCAAAATTTTGTTTAGAATTAAGCTGAGCCACATGGAAAGCTACTACTAGATCTATACTTTTTGAATGGTACAAAAATGCTTCCCTGTTAATGCTTTATTAGTGGAGGAAAAAATACACTATAGTTTTAAACAGGCTTGTAACTGATAAAATCTGTTTTTAGAAAAATTGAAACTTCAAAAGAACTTGTAAAATGTTTCATATGATTATTTAAAATCAAAATCTGACAATTAGTTGTTACTAACTTGACTTCAAGATTATTAAGGAATTGTTATCACACTTTTAAGATAGTGTGTTTAATTTCTTATTTAAAAAATGGTGATTCTTCTATCAGAACAAAGCAGTGTAGTACAAAAAGAAGATATACTTAAAGTGCATTATTTTATTTTAAAATGGTAATTATCTTATTCTGGGCAACAATAACCAAAAAAAAAAAAAAAAGTCTCTCAGTTATAATAAAACCACATTTATTGGAGTCGATCGTACCAATGTCTGGTCAAAAACTGTATACTTTCCCAATCCATCCCATGATGTTTTCCTGGTCCCCCGCTGCCGCAGACAGTTCAGCTGGTGTTGCTCACCAAGGCCAATGTCAAAGAGAATTTGGTATTCTTTTGTGTTCATTTATTATTCAACCAGTGTTGTGTTCCTGTGTTTGGGAAAAGGCTTAGCTTGACTGAGCAAGAGCACACCTAGGGCATGAATTCTTCTGTTTTAACAGTATGTTGAAAAAGAAAAAAAGAAAAAAAAAAACAAAGAAAGAAAAATAAAAAGAATTCCAAATACCTTTGTTATTATGAAAATAAGTGTCCAGTATGTCCGGTGTTCATGAAAATAATAGGAATTTCTTCTTAAAATCAATTGGAAAAAAATAAGCTATGCCTTCAGTAAGGAGAACTCAAACCAAGGTTATACAGTAAATATACAAAATACAGGAAACAAGAAAATAACAACAGACTGGGTCACACTGCAACATTCTCTAAAATTTAAGATACATTTTAAGACAACTATTTTCCCGTGACAACAGTCTAAATAAACAGCTCCAAATTAAAGCTAATATACATATTCTAACTACTCAAGTTACAAAAATTCCCTTCATTGATAACAATGAAAATAAAAATGATTATGACACAAAATTGCAAAGTACACTAATGTTAGTTAAATTTCACATATCCCCCCAAAAAGTACTGGGAAGGAACCATTGCTCAGTCAAGATACTACCTTTTCCTCAACACCATTTTTTTTAAATTCAGAAGGGGATATTGTCTATATTTAGATCAGTAATAATAAAGAAAAACATGTACCTTTCTGTTGGGATAACCACTTTGACTATGGCTTGCGACAGAGTCTGTATATGAAGTCACATCAGATAATAAACATAGAATATGTGAGTATTGTTAACAAGTAACAAGCAAAAATATACATATGCATTGAAAACACTACACATCTAATCACAAGTTTTGCAGGCAATCACTGCATTTGAAGTAATTATACACTTAGCAATTACATAAATGCAAATGGATGTGTTCAGTGAACAATAAATGTTCACTAAATGCAAAGAATCAGAACATTCCTGCCAGAATGCACATCAATGCACTGATAAAGGTACTACACTGAGAATTATCAGATAAAGATTTTAATTTGTGAAATAATTAACTGTTTGCCTCTGACCATACAGTTTGCTACTTTGTTCCCAAGCCTTTAAAACCAGCCCTGTCATTGTAAGTGTAATTAATCATAATAGAACCAACAAATTTTTGTATCTTGAAATTAAGTTGGTTTTATGTTTAATAAAAAGAAAATACTCACCCTTTGCTTTTACTAGATTAGTTAACCATTTTTTAAAAAACCATATATTCTCTCAAATATTCTAATACCTCAGACCATGAGAACTAAATTAACTAGCTGCCATCCAAACAATTTTAACTGTTTAGGAGCTCTTTCTAACTGAAATGTCACTTAACCAAATACAAAGTATCACTTTCTCAGAACAAAGTAAATCTAGATACTGCACTTAAGCAAACCTGGATACAACAATGGACAAAGGAAGAAAGAAAAACTTAACAAGTGGTCAAAAAAGGAATGGTAGCCACAAATAAAATATGACCTAGTATTTCAATACAGGGTCTTCCATAGGCTAAGGCAGGGAACACATCTACTTATTTCTTTAAGAGTTGTCAAACAGAATTACACACACATTTTCTACAAAATTTTTGAAAAGAAATACTACCACAGATTCAGTATTTACAAATTAGATGCGGCCCTATGTACATTTTTTAAATTACCTTCTCAAAATCCTCCTTGTTTTTAGGTGGTGGTAACATGGGAGCATTGGGGTTTTTTAAGCGCTCTCTAGGCTGCGCATTAAAAGGCAGTCCGGATGGAGGTGGGGGAAGCGTATGTTCCATCATAGAAGGCGGAATGTATATTGGATGCGGAGGAATAGGTACAGCTTTACCCCAACCTAACTTCATTTCAAAAGACATAATCATTTTTCCTGCAAGAAAGAAAAGAAAGGTCACTTTGGTAACTTTAGAAAGAAAATATTTATGGTGATGTGAATTAACTTCCACTTTTAATCTTTCCATTTTAGGTCCATTTCCTTCTTAGAATTTTTACAAATATTTTGTTGAACCAAAGAAATGTCTGAATTCTAGAAAAGGATAATAAAAACTTTCTTACCATTTAAATTTTTTAAAGCTCTTTCAGCATCTCTTCTATTCATAAAGGCCACAAAGCCACAATTTCTCTCTCTTGCTCTCTCTTCATCAGTTCTAGGCCACATAATTTTCACACTGGCTAATGGTCCAAATCTTCCAAATTCTTGGCACAGCATTTCTTCATTCATCTATTAAAAGGCATAAGAGTTTTTTAGTATGCAACAAAAAGGAGAAGAAAAGTAATTCTGTGAATCAGAACACAAAGTTTTTCCAAAATGAAAAGCAACTTATTAATGTTAAAATTTTCCATTCATGTACTAGGAATTCTCCATAGGTAAAATCCTACCCTCATGGGACAGTCATAAGTCTTTTCATGCCAGAAACATTGTGTTTTACTTAAATAAGATGCCAGGGTGTGGCGCTTAGGGAAATCAAAACTTTTATTTCCCCTCTTTCTGTTTTAAGGTTCTAGGATCTAACTAAGCTGTTCTATAGCAACACTGTTTGGGCATTTATAGCATTTTTCAGGCAAGACTACTTAGCACATTTAGGTTAAGGAGAAAATAATTACTGCCAATGAAAGAAAAAAAGGATCCAATCATCTTTTCTCTTTCCAACTACCAATGTAATTAAGAGCAGAGAAAACAGAAAACAGTAAATATGAAGGCCCCAAATATATATAATTTTAAAGGATATATTATGTATAACAACTGCTATATCCCCATAACATAATTCGCTGCACTGAATCAGGAAAAGAATTAAAATATAAAAGACAAAAGCACAAATACTAGTTTGCTATTATGAGGACAAAAAAGAAAAAGGGACTCCATAAGGAAAACAACTTATCATTAGAAGTAGGCAGTCTCAAAATTATTATCCACCTCTGATAACACCGATTTGATAAATAATAAAAACAGCACCTAGCAAAACATTTCAAATTCAGAGTACAATCCAAATGCTGAAAGAGGAGAAAAGCTCTTAAGAATCTGTAGCAAGATTAATTTGGGTCATACAAGTCTCAAGTTTACAGGATAATCTTAGAGACTAATTCCACCAAGTTTGCCAACTTTAGAATCTTGATGATTTTTTTATTCTTCTAAAAGTATAAAGCACATGAGTCAATGTTCATCTTACTTTACCAGCATTACCTGTGGGTTAATGTTCCCAAGGTACAAATTAGTAGTGCTTGGGTCTCCTACATCATGTGAGCCAGGAGCATAATCATCAAGAACTAGGACAGAAAGAACAAAAAAATTATAACCTGAAAAATACAAAGTTTGGACAATTTCTTGTTGGCTAAAAAAGCAAAAAACTGTATTACCACCAGACGATCTATTTCTTCTTGAAGGCGCGTCCACTAAAGGGGAGTTAAAAAAAAAAAAAAAAGAAAAAAAGAAAAACACTTTTAGCTTTTAGAAAACAGTAGCCCCCCCTTTTATCCACAGCTCTGCTTTCCACAATTTCTGTTGCCTGTGGTACAGTGCAGTAAGATATTTTGAGAAAAACCACAATTACACATCTTTTATTAAAGTATAGTGTTATAAGTGCTTTACACCTATTCGTTATCTCTTACTGTGCCTAATTTATAAATTAAACCTTGTCATAGGTATGTACTTGTAGGTATACATGTATAGGGAAAAACACAGTATATATATAGTTTTCAGTACTATCCAATTTCAGGCATCCACTCAGAGTCTTGGAACATATACCCCAAGGGTACAGAGTGATTGATGTAATGAATCACAAATAAATACATTAAAATAAATGTCACTTACTAGAACGACGCTGACCATCAGAATCTGACTGAGGAGGCTCAAATCGACTTAACCTGCCTTTTGTTTTATGCCTCTCATCTCGCTCTTCTTGAATTCTGTTGAAAATATTTACAATCACTAAAAATGAGCCAAGATGTGTTTGTTCACATTTAGTATGATTAGAACTTATCTAGGTACTATCTTCAAATGAAAGGAAGTATCTATAATTAAACACCAGTGCTGATAGCCAAGATTAGAGTATCCCTCAGCTATAACAGAACCATGAACAAATTTCTGATAGTATCATACTAGCAATGGTAAGCAAGAAGGTGAGGAGGAAATTCAACACTAAAACCACTGAATTTGTCATTTCTTGCTAACGTCAACTGCCCCTCACTGTTTCCACTGCAAACAGGACTCTGGACATTAGATAGCGCAATTTAAGCAAATCTACATAATACAAACAACCCAGATACTGGACTAAATGCTAATTTAATTTCAAACATGTCACCCAAAACATAATTATAATATCTAAAACAACCTCATGGCAAGCTGGTCAATAATAATTAATTAGTACACTACATTCTTCATACCTGTGTCCTTATGTACCACCTCAATATCCCTACGATAGTTATTCTCCAGACTATAAAACTTACTGTTTTAATTCTTCTTTGAAGAGTTCCAAATTGCTTTTTTTCTTTTCTTTCTCCCCTTTCTTCAGTGGCTATGAAGGATATGACAAGTTATACTTCAAACAGAAGTTTAGGTAAAACTAGTGATTCGACAATATTATTTTAAAATCATTTCAGTGCCAATTATATGTTCTAATTATTTAAACTGAAAAGAAACACTACTACTATCACTGAAATTCTAGTCCTCTTCTGCTAAAATAACAAACTATTAAAACAATTAAATAATTAAAATGATAACCAGTAGTCTTTAAGTAAAAGAGACAGAAACATTATCCCCCAAAGCCTATAAAAGTTAAACCTGGTCTGGGAACAGTGACTTATGCCTGTAATCCTAGCACTCTGGGAGGCCAACGTGGGTGCACTGCCTGAGCTCAGGAGTTCAAGACCAGCCTGAGCAAGAGCGAAACTCTGTCTCTAAAAATAGATGGGCGTTGTTGTGGCAGGCACCTGTACTCTCAGCTACTCAGGAAGATCAGGCAAGAGAATCACTTGAGCCTAAGAGTTTAAAGTTCCTGTGAGCTATGCCACCATAGCACTCTACCAAGAGCAACAAAGTGAGACTTTGTCTCAAAAAAAAAAAAAAAAAAAAAAAAAAAACTTAAGCCTGAATATTGAGGGGAAAATTAATGAACATAAAATAACTAAATTGCCATGTAGAGAAACTGTCATCAAGAACCACCAAAAACATACACTTTTCAAAGCAACCACCTTCGGAGAATATAAATTACTGAAACAATCTCTTTTAAAAACTGCTTCTGGAAAGAGGCAGAAACATTAACTTTTTTAAAAAGTATCAACATAATTAAAAATTGTTTTGTTAAAAACATATACTACACAGGCGAATAATTTAAATATTCTCAGTTTAGTATTTTTAAAAAAGATAACCCCATTGGTTTACATTTACACCTATAATATAGCCAATTTTTGACTTGCAATAATACATAATGAGTATAATAACAGCAAATGTTCATTGCTTAAAAAGCACAAGAGTATTATCTACATGTCCCACTGCAATTTAATCTCTCTCATCTAAGCAGATTACTGAGTTTAGAAAGTATCAAAACTCTACCCCCTAAAAAATGAAAAATAAAAAACCAAAGTCCTGCTTACAGTGGAAGTACTAAAAAGGACCGTCAGCAGTGTCACCTCCGGACAAAAATGTTCAACTATCTAAGTATAACTTACAGGTTTTTTGGTTTCTATCACAAGAAGAGACGGTGGTCTTTCATTGGAAGACTGATTTGGAGGATTTTTTTGATCTGCAAATCTTGAAGATGGCTTATAGATTTTACCTCGCTTTTCATCTGTTTCATGCTCTTCTGAAATTTAAAATACTAAGTTTTAAAGCTAATTTCACATTTAATTTTCCTTACTCATTATTTTTATTAAAAAATAAGTAAAATGCTTTCAGTATAAAGATTAGATTAAAACGTTACCACCTTATCCTCAATAATACTAATTTAATCATTTTGCAGTAAAACTATAAAACAAATTAAAATTTTTGCAAAGTGCTCTGCTGTCTTTAAACGTCAAAGAGAACAAAATGTTTAAAAGTTAGCCAGCTTCAGGCTCAGCACCCATAGCACAGTGGTTACAGCGCCAACCACATACACTGAGGCTGGCAGGTTGGAATCTGGCCCGGGTCAGCTAAAATGATAACTGCAAAAAAGAAAAATATAATAATAGCCAGGCTTTGGGGCAGGCGCCTGTAGTCCCAGCTTCTTGGGAGGCTGAGGCAAGAGAATCACATAAGCCCAAGAGTTGGAGGTTGCTGTGAGCTGTGACACCACAGCACTCTACTGAGGGTGACAAAGTGAGACTCTATCTCCAAAAAAAAAAAATTAGCCAGCTTCAATAGCATCATTCCACACTCATTTATTTTGCTAATTAATATGACCACTAGAGGGTGCTAGTTAAAAGAAAATGTAAAATTCAAAGCCTCGTTCCATAATTATCTACCTGCAGTCATTCCATCAAGACCAGGTTTGCGGCTCAATGCCTATAGCTCAACCCACTAAGGCGCCAGCCATGTACATCTGAGGTGGCGGGTTCGAATCCCCAGCCCGGACCCGCCAAACAATGACGGCTGCAACCAAAAAAATAGCCACGCGTTGTGGCGGGCGCCTGTGGTCCCAGCTACTTGGGAGGCGGAGGCAGGAGACTCGCTTGAGCCCAGGAGTTGGAGGTTGCTGTGAGCTGTAATGCCATGGCACTCTACCCAGGGGGAAAGGTTGAGGCTCTGTCTCAAAAAAAAAAAAGAGTTCATATTAGTGTTCTCAGAAAGGGTTCCAGAAGCTTATATCATAAAGACCAACATGGTATCTATATCATGTTCTCATTTCAGTTATTATTGATTTTTTTAAATCCCTAATTATTTTACAAGTTGTAAACTTGTTGAACTAGTTAAGAACTTTTGAGTCATTTTGAGTCAACTATTTAAGAGCTTTTGAAGCAAGCAACTGCCAAGTAGGGAGATTTAGGGTGCCCTATAACTTGACTAAAACCTTTTAGCCATCACGGTCATTTTGGTTATATAAAGTTTAAGTTTTTGATTTTATTATTGTGTTTAATTTACCTTCATTATATAGGTAAGTGATAGATAGGAATTATATAGTTCAAAAGAAGCATAGAATATAATTCTGCTAATTTACATTAAATTGCATTCATCTGATAAAATTTTTTTTCCTTTTTCTTTCTTTTTTGTTGTTGCATTTTGGCCAGGGCCAGGTTTGAACCCACCACCCTCGGTATATGGGACTGGCACCCTACTCACTGAGCCACAGGCACCACCCACCCTTTTTCTTAATTCATTCTTGCAAGCAAGTTAAGATGGTTCTAATTTTTTGTTTTTTGTTTTTCGTTTTAAGACCGTCTCACTATGTCGCCCTTGGTAGACTGCTGTTACATCACAGCTCACAGCAACCTCAAACTCTTGGGCTCAAGCGATTCTCTTGCCTCCTCCTCCCAGTAGCTGGGACTACAGATGCCTGCCACAACACCCGGCTATTTTTTATTGCAGTTGTCATTGTTGGTTAGCTGGCCCAGGCCAGGTTTGAACCTGTCACCTTGGGTCTATGTGGCTAGTGCCATAACCACTGTGCTATGGGCGCTGAGCTGGTTCTAATATTTTTGAACACATTGTAAAAAGAAAATGTAATAGTATTTAGTATAGACTTGAACTTTTTTTTTTTTTTTTTTGAGACATTGCCGGGGTGGTGCCTGTAGCTCAAGGAGTAGAACGTCAGCCCCATATACTGGAGGTGGTGGGTTCAAACCTGTCCCCGGCCAAAAACTGCAAGCAAAAAAAAAAGAGAGAAAGAGAGAGAGCCTTAAGCTGTTGCCCTGGGTAGAGTGCCATGGCATCACAGCTTACAGAAACCTCCAACTCTTGGGCTTAAGCAATTCTCTTGCCTCAGCCTCCCAAGTAGCTGGGACTACAGGGCACCTGCCACAACACCCGGCTATTTTTTGGTTGTAGTTGTCATTGTTGTTTGGCAGGCCCAGGTTGGATTCGAACCCACCAGCTCTGATGTATATGGTTGACTCCTTAGCTCCTTGAGCTACAAGGCACCAAGCCAGACTTGAACTTTTATTTTTTTTTTTTTTGCATTTTTTTGGCCAGGGCTGGCCAGGGCTGGGTGGGTTGCAGCCACCACATCCAGCATATGGGACTGGTGCCCTACTCCTTTGAGCCACAGGCACCACCCCAGACTTGAACTTTTTTTTTTTGAGACAGAGCCTCAAGCTGTCACCTTGGGTAGAGTGTTGTGGCATCACAGCTCACAGCAACCTCCAACTCCTGGGCTCAAGCGAGTCTCCTGCCTCAGCCTCCCAAGTAGCTGGGACCATAGGCGCCCGCCACAACGCCCAGCCATTTTTTTGGTTGCAGCCGTCATTGTTGTTTGGCAG
>CAUYTI010010123.1:0-10085 GCA_963575145.1 Galago senegalensis | reverse complement strand
CCGGGTGTTGTGGCGGGCACCTGTGGTCCCAGCTACTTGGGAGGCGGAGGCAGGAGACTCGCTTGAGCCCAGGAGTTGGAGGTTGCTGTGAGCATGATGCCACGGCACTCTACCCAGGGGGACAGCTTGAGGCTCTGTCTCAAAAAAAAAAAAAAAAAAAGAAATGGCAGAGCTGAGGAAGAGTGGGGTGTGTCCCTGAGGACTGGGGTCTGGGAAGATGCCTCTGTACTGCCATCGGGAACATTTAGACCCTGAACAGCAGGGATGTGGTAAGGAAACAACGGAATTTAATTTCCTCTGCCTCCCCCACACAATCAATCACAAAGGAAACAGGCAGTGGAGGGGAAAGTTCCTTCAGAATGTATTTTTCTATTTGTATTTCTATTACCTCATCGCATAAATCTCCTTCCCTGCCAGTGCGATTCCTTAAGCAGAGCAGCCCTGATCTTTCCAGTCTCTTACTAGGTTCATTGTTTAAAATGGACAGAGGAATCTCAAAATCCAACAGATGCAGAAACTAAACTAGCAGGTTAAGAACCTGATATAGGGTCAGTTCAGATGGAGAACGAGGTGTGAAGCCAACCCTCCCAGTCCCTTTATGTCACTGGCACTGCCTGCTCCCTCTGGCGTCTCATTTACGATTGTGTTTCCTGCAGAGCACTCACATGGTGAATAGTCTGGTGTTCATATTCTGTCCACCTCCAGAACCTTGCTCAAAAAGTCTGGTGTTCATATTCTCTTCCAGAGCATCAACATGGCTAGGAACTTCCCACAGTTGAGCCTCTCACCTGTATCTCCCAGTTTGCCTTCTGCCCCCAAATCAGAGAAATTGGATGATGAGATTTGTCTGGGAAGATAATACCGGCAACATAAGACCTTTGTTCTGCAAACAAGGACAGCTGAATCTTGCACACACCAGGTCGTGTCAACCCCTAGCTCCTGTGACCCCTTCCATATTTTCAGCTCTTAAAAACATTTCTTTTAATTAAAGAATCATTTAAATGCTGACAAGACACAGTAGATTCCAGCTTCTGTGTGATTAGAGAGAAGAAAAATACAGTTGAACAGTACATCTACAACCCTGTCCACAGAAGCCTCCCCTTAACTCTGTTGTTACCAGTCTGACTTCTTTACAAGCAGAATCAGGTCTGACTATTTTTCTTCTTTTTTTTTTGGAGACAAAGTCTCACTTTGTTGCCCATACAACAAAGTACAGTGACACAATCATAGCTCACTGCAGCCTTGAACTCCAGGGCTCCAGTGATCCTCCTGCTTTAGCCTCCCAAGCAGCTGGAATGATTGATTGGTGCACACCCCCCACCCATCTGGAATGATTGGTGCGGACACCCCCCCCCCATGCTGCTGTAATGACTGGTGACCACTCCTCACTCAGCTGGAATGACTTGTGCACACCCCCCCACACCCAGCTAGAATGATTGGCACACAACCCCTCACCCAGCTATCTTTTTCTTTTCTTTCTTTCCTTTTTTTTTTTTTTTTGTAGACTCAAGGGTCTCACTACATTGCTCAGCTGGTCTTGAACTCCTGGACTCAAGTGATCCTCCCACCTCATCCTGTCCAGCCCTGGGATTACAGACATGAGCCAGTGCTCCAAGCCTGTGACTTTCTCTTTTGCATTCATAAAAACAAGTCCTGGCACCTCCACCTGGTACAAAGCAAAGTATTTTATGAAAGGGCTGATGAGATCTTGTAGCCCAGTTCTAGCCCCTGCTGTGTTTCACGAACTGTACTTGGTTTCAGGCATTAGATGTTAATATAAAGAGACAAAGAGCTTGTCCTCATGGAACTCACAGTTGGGCTTAACTAAGCAGAGCGAGAGGCTCTGGGAAGGGCTCTTTTCTAGGCTGCCCTAGACATAAAAAGCCCAAAGCTCTGGAACAATCTAATTAAACGACCAACTTTCCCAACCAGCCATGAAAAACACTGCTTGGATCGCTGTGTCACTATCATTTCCTGCCTGGATGGTGCGACCCATGATACACAGGCCGCCTGTGCTCCGGCACCTCCTCTGGGGACTTGAAACTTTTTCAAAACCCAGCTACAGAATGCTGGCTGGAGCCAAGACTCCATTACTCACGTTCCTGCTATGCCAGGCGGACGTCCCGGGCTTCCTTTACAGTGGAGAGCACTCTAGACTTTACAGGGATGGGCAGAAATTTCCTCCCCAAACCCGGGGCTGTCTGGGCAGTTTAAGGATACATTTCTTTTACTTCAAACAAAAATTGGCAATTGCCAGCCCCAAAGTCTGTGTCCTTCTCGCATTTCTGTCAAGAAAAAGTTGAATATTACAGAAATAATTGAGGCCCTCAGTAGGACTGGGGAGGCTCCTTCCAACTCTACAAACTCTTCAACTGTCTATCTGTCTAGAATGGCCACCTCCCGGGTGACTCCCTTATGTATGACAATTGTCTGAAGTCTACAATGTCATTCTTTCAATCATAGACTTGTATTTTTCCAGAAATGAAACAGCCCTGGAGATCAACTGCAAATAGTTAAACAAGGAAAAACTGAAGTTATGAGAGGTAGGTGTGTACAGGGTCAGGGTGGCAGTCAGGATTAGCAGTGAGCTGCAGTGCTGCCATGCCCAGGCTAACTAAACAGTTCCTATTCCAGCGTCCCTGTTACCTATCCACAGTGGCGCCCTACATTTTCAGAAATGACCTTTGTTTCTTTATCTACAGGTTGTCCAACTCTTTGCTACTGTTAAGGAAAGTGTCCTGAATACCAGCTTCTACTTCTTAGGGATAACACTGCTCAGGTAGCACCTTTAAAGTAGATTTTCATTGCTGGGGCAGGACAGAAACCCATTGAAGGATGTTCTAGCTTCTGGGAAAAACAAAAAACAAAAAAAATTTAAAAAGTGGGTGTGGCACCTGTAGCTCAGCAGCTAGGGTCCCAGCCACATACACTGGAGCTACCGGGCCTGCCAAAAAACAGTGACAACTACAACCAAAAAATAGCCGGGCATTGTGGTGGGCACCTGTAGTCCCAGGTACTTGGGAGGTTGAGGCACGAGAATTGCTTAAGCCCAAGAGTTTGAGGTTGCTGTGAGTGGTGACACCATAGCACTTTACCCAGGGTAACATAGTGAGACTCTGTCTCCAAAAAAAAAAAAAAAGAAAGAAAGAAAGAAATGAAAGCTGCATGAAACAGATCAAAGAGCATTACATTGCCTTCTGGTTGTGGGTCATCCCATCTCTGTGAATCTAGTCAGGAAAGCACAGACATTCAGCTGAAAGGACTTGAGAGATCATCTTGTCAGCTCCTTCAGCTTAAGGTGAAAGTAGCAAGATTCAGAGAGTACCAGAGACTTGCCGGAGGCCACAGAACTCGTTACAGAAATCTGGACCTGTCTGCTTCCCGTCTCATTGTCCTGTAACAATGGCCTCTGGTCCCTGCTGCACCCAGTGGTCTTCCCATCTCAGCATTTTGTCAACAGGACTCTTGCTATTTATTTAACTCTTTGTAAGAAATTCCCAAGAAAGCAGAAGATGATCTGGATTTCTGTTTTTTAGAATGTTACAGATTGTGACACAGCCTCAAACGGACTTTTTCTACAGCAAGAAGCTTGAGCCAAGGCATAACACATCCCGCACACAACACAGAAATACGGAGAGAGAGAAGGGTGGGCAAGATGTCAGGTCCAACATCTGATGTCCGCTGTCCATCACTCTCGCTCTGTGTTGTTTTCATAACTAAAGCAGGTATAAAAAATGTCCAGTTCAAGGGCAGTGAGCCTCTCCACAGAGCTGACCGGGGGAAACACACCCTCCTACCTATGCTCTTCCTCATCAAGCTTGTGCAATATAAGTCACTACATGAATGCCCAGAAATTTCAAGAACAAAAAATGTTTAAATAATTTGTTAGTATAAAAATAATACATAATCGTTATTAACAATTTATAAAATATAGACTATTATAAAGGACACCAAATAGATCTATATATCTCCCATCTGTAGGTAAAATCCATTAATTTTCTCAAACGTATCTTTCAGAGAGTTTCCTCTAGGCATGCATATACACAGGTGTTTTTCAAATAAGCTGGCCTCACATTATTACATACTGTTTTGTAATCTGCTTCCACCCTCCTTCCCACACTGCAATTTATCAGAATAGTTCTTTTTTGTAAGTGGTTCTCAAACTATACTGAGCATCAGAATCACCTGGAAGGCTACTGAAAACACAAAATGTAGAAGTCTCAGTCGTTTCTGATGTACGAGCTCTAGGGTAGAAATCCATAGTTTGTGTTTCTAACAAGTTTTTTTTTTTTTTTTTGTAGCTTTTGGCCAGGGCCGGGTTTAGAACCCACCACCTCCAGTCTATGTGGCTGGTGCTCTACTCCTTTGAGCCACAGGCACCACACCATTTCTAACAAGTTTTTTGGAGAGATTACTGGTGCTGCTGGTTTAAGGAACGCATACTGAGAACCACAGCTGTACCATAACTTTCTTTAATGGCTGTATCCTGTTATGGCTATATTCTATTTATATTCTATTCAGATGTGGCAAGACAATAGACATCACAGCTGGTACCAATTTTTCACTCTTATAAACAATACTATAATAAGCATTTTTGCATATTTCTTTTTTTTTCTGTTTTTATAAAGAGCTTTATGGGCTAGGCATGGTGGTTTACTCCTATAATCCCAACACTTTGGGAGGCTGAGACAGGAGGATAGTTTGAGGCCAGGAGTTCAAGACCATCCTGGGCAACATCGTAAAACTCTGTCCCTACCAAAAAACAATTAAAAGCTTTATGGAGAAATAATTCACATGCCATCAAAATATACCTTTTAAAAGTATACAGGTCTTTGATTGTTTCTTCAAGATAAATGCTAAAAAGAGGAACTGCTTGGTCAAAGATTATGAACATTTTTAAGGTCTTCAATACATATTGACCAATCAACTTAATTACATTCACATAGCAGAGGCTGAGAGTCTCATTTTCTGATTTCTTAGAGCAAACTAGGGTAATACAATTTTAAAAACAGCTTTATCAAATTAAAAAGGAGAAAAATAGGGTCATATTGTAGCCTCTGTTTGCATTTCCTTAACATCAATTGAGGTTGAACATTTCCCCCACATGTTTATTTGGCATTAGTCTTTAGGATTTTGTAAACTGCTCTGCCCCAGGCAGGATATTGGTACAGGTATCAGGTGTTGCACAAGACCACAGGACACCAGTCATCTTCATGATAGACTGATGGACGCAGAATAGCATATGTAAAATATCATTTCCCTACAGTTGTCATTGAATGCTAGCATTTCTCTCTCCATTCTCTCTCTCTCACACACACACAATTGTGAAGGACTTTTAGGCCAAGGGGAACCCCAGGGAAACTCCCACTAAGGATTAAGAAAAGACCCATTGCCTCAGTTTTAGGGCTAACAGCCCTTTGAATTTAGTTAAAGCCTAAGCATGATCATGTTTCTTTAGTTGATTTTAAAGGGAAGGGTTATTTTACTTAAGTTTACAGCTTTTCCATCCTGTTTTCTCCTCTGGTCTGGGGCATGCAGATTCAATCTGGTAGACTGCACAGTGAAGGCTGGAAGGAAAAAGATCCAGGGAGAGAGGGTAGCTGCTTATCTGTGCCACACAGACGCCACATAGGTAAAGCTTTGGTGAAGAATTCTGTAGGGTCTTTAGTATTCACAGGGCCAGGGGGAGGGTTATATAATTTTCCAGTAAAGGAGGGCTGGAGCCCAAAGCATCCAATACAGAGGCACTGTTGATTCTAGGCTTTACCCTGAGATGTCTAGAATTTTAAAGAAGAGTTTTTTTTTTTTTTTTAAGAGACACAGTCTCACTTTATCACCCTTGGTAGAGTGCTGTGGCATCACAGCTCACAGCAACCTCTAAGTCTTGGGTTCAAGCAATTCTCTTCCTCAGCCTCCCAAGTAGCTGGGACTACAGGTGCCCACACAGTGGCTGGCTATTTTTTGGTTATAGTTGTCATTGTTGTTTGGCAGGCCTGGGCTGGGTTCGAACCTGCCAGCCCCAGTGTATGTGGCTGGCACCCCAGCTGCTGACCTACAGGCACCAAGCCAGAGTTTCATTTTCCTAAATTTTTTCTGAATTAATACAAGGTGAGTATCCCGTTAGACCCACAGAATTAGAAATTACATTACCTTGTTCTGCCCTACTGACTGCCGACCCCCTAAAAGCTATGTTTCATGAAAACTTCTAAACCATCTTCTCTTCTCCCTTCACACTCTTCCTGAGGGTTACCTGCCCCGTGGCTCCATCTCCTACCCTAATGCTCCCATCCAAACTCCAGGTCTCCATTTGAAAGCCTGCTCCTCAGCTGCCTTGATAAATACCTTCTGGGATTTGTTTTCCCTGGAAGGACCAATAGACAGATGATTCCAACCTAACCTATTTATTTACTTGTTTATTTTTGAGACAGAGCCTCACTCTGTTGCCTAGGGTAGAGTGCCGTAGTGCCAAAGCTCACAGCAACCTCAAACTCTGGGGCTCAAGTGATTCTCTTGCCTCAGCTTCCCAGGTAGCTGGGACTACAGGTGCCCACCACAATGCCCGGCTATTTTTAGAGGTGGGGGTGGAGGGGGGGCTTCACTCTGGCTCAGGCTGGTCTCCAACCAGTAAGCTCAGGCGATCCACCCTCCTTAGCCTCCCAAAGTGCTGGGATTACAGGCATCAGCCACCGTGCCTGGCCTCAACTTGAGCTGTTCAAAACCAAGCTCATTAACTCCCTCCATCTCAAACTTCCCCTTCTTGGAGCTGTTATTTCAGTCAATGGTGGTGCCGTTTCTGGTAGAAAATCACAAGTGTGATCTGGATACTTGCTATTCATTTGGCCCCTGCCCCTGCCCCAGACCCTGTCTTGTAGTGAGCCCTCCCTTTCTGGTCCTGGGGGCTCAGACCTTCCCATCCTGGGCCCTGGCTCCTTCAGCCCTCCCAGCTGGCCTGCCTCTCATGCTGGCCCCCAGGGGTATCTTCCCATTAAAGAAATCTGATAACGTCACTCCCTGCCTAAAGAGGCTGCCCAGAGGACCCATCTAGGTCTTCAGCCCAGGCATTAGTGCTTTCCCTACCAGGCTCCTGGGCTGTCTCCCTGCTTCCCGCTCCCCTCCCTGCACGCTCTGCTCCGTTCACATTCACTCTCTGTTCCCAGAACACGGTTATTTTTAGCCGTTTACCCCTCCAGGTCATATGCAGGTTCCTCCCTCTTACTTGTTACAGAATCTCTTCCTGACCCTGAACTATGCCAGCTGCAGTGAATCACCCCTTCACTAATTCATGCTCTCAGCTGCAGTGAATCCCCCCTTCACTAATTCATGCTCCCAGCTGCAGTGAATCACCTCCTTCACTAATTCATGCTCTCAGCTGCAGTGAATCACCTCCTTCACTAATTCATGCTCCCAGCTGCAGTGAATCACCCCCTTCACTAATTCATGCTCTCAGCTACAGTGAATCACCTCCTTCACTAATTCATGCTCCCAGCTGCAGTGAATCACCTCCTTCACTAATTCATGCTCCCAGCTGCAGTGAATCACCTCCTTCACTAATTCATGCTCTCAGCTGCAGTGAATCACCCCTTCACTAATTCATGCTCTCAGCTGCAGTGAATCACCCCCTTCACTACTTCATGCTCCCAGCTACAATGAATCACCTCCTTCACTAATTCATGCTCCCAGCTGCAGTGAATCACCTCCTTCACTAATTCATGCTCCCATTCACCGTATTTACTTTGAGTATTGAATATTTGTAAAAAACTGTAAAAAAAAAAAAAACCAAACTGCAAAAAACAGAAACCAAGCAGACAAAATTTCTGTGTTCATGGAGTCCTTCTTGACACCTTGGGCACTAATAGTTTTCTCCTTCCTCCCGTAGCATTCTGCTCCGTTGTTATTAGAGCACTTACCAAGCCACAGCCTCTGTAATTGCCCATGTCTGTGCCTGAGGCCTGGATCCCCATGAGACCCTGAGCCCCTGTGGTCGGAGCTGGAGGGGCTGCAGCTAGTCTTCTTCCTCTGCCTCCTTCCTCCTCCTCCTTCCATTTGAGGAGCACACCTTGGTTCAGTGTGTGGGCTCTGGAGCCGACTACCTGGGTTCAAACATCTCTGCCATTTACCAGCTATCTTGGCCTAGTCCATTGTTTAATGAACATAATAGTGTAACCATAAAGTTGTAAGGATGAAAGCAATTAGCACAACATACAGTAGGTGTTCCACTTTATTAATTCCATTTCAGTGCCTACTAACAGAAAGCCCACAATAAAGGTCGGCTGAGTGGGCAGACATCATTTAAATATAGTAAGTCCTACCTATCTAGTCAAAGGTGGCCCCATTTAATTCGTAAGGATGAGAATGGTGAGGAGAGGACAGCGGTCTCCCAGGGAACCTATTACAAAGTCACATTTCTCTCCCCTTTCTGATTTGGTGATTCGAGGGGTAGATCTCAGAATCTGCATTTCTAATGAACACTATGTGCACAGAGTTGTTGGATCGTTCTTTGATAAACCCAGCCCCGGACAGATAATCTAGGACTCCTTTCCACACTGAGGGTCTCAGAACATCACCTTCCCCCGCATAGGGTCGGGAGAAGTACTGCTGATCAGGGGCCACGGAACCAGGGGACCCTCACCAGGGGTCTTCTGTGAGGACCTTTGGAGAGGGAAATCCACGATGTGGAGATCAGCAACAAGGACTAAGTCGCAAAGTCATGCTGGTGTGGGGACTCGAAAAACTCTGGAGTGATACACTTGGGTTGTTTTGCCAGAATCAGCATCACAGCCATGGTATTTAGGGGCCTCGGTGGGTGCTGGTGTTCACATTGAGCTTCCCCATAAATTTCATGTTGGCTTGATCTATCTCTATTAATCTGTCATAGATTACCTCTGTGACACTCTGCAGTTAACTTCTTTACACACGTGTTGGTTAAGTTAGAGTTTCTCTAAGATTCTCCAGCCCTGCTGTTTGGACTCTCAGGCAGTTCAGACTGAAGGCCTGGAACAGCCAGTGCCTTCCTGAGAGAGAGCAGTCTACTCTGCACCGACCTGGGGTCTGTTTCCAAATGTCCATCCACAGCCATAGGCCTGGGAGAGAGACAGCCAGCACCACCACATATCCCCAGCCAGCACTCGCTGTTATAGTAACACCAAAGCACACGGAAACAAAGAGCCATTCTCCACCCCCACCTTCAGTAAACCTGCTCCATCTAGCACTTTGCCCAAGGTATTTTCCCCACTCCCAGGCCCTGGGGATGGGGAACTCAGAACGTGTTCCTTCTGAGCTACTCCTTCCTAAAAGGGTTTTGCTGAGGCCACCTTTTGGAAGTAACCCAAACTGAAAAGGTGCTGTCAGCACAAGGACATGGTTGGTCTTCAGAGAACGCACAAGAACTTAAGCATCACACAGCAGCCCCTTTGCACGTCATGTTCTGAGCACATGCACTGTCCAGCACTGTGCCCAAGTTTGACAATCCAGGGCCTGCTTGGCCAGCGTTTTCTAGCTTTTTGCAAACAAGGGAATCCCAGCTTTTGATCATTTCTCCCTCTTCTGCCCATATCATGTGGTGACCGATTTTTCTTCCAAATCGCATTAAGTAATAATTACCGTTTCTCCATTTAAAAAGTAATCAAAGACACAGATAATGGCTAATCAATGCTGCTCATCTCTACCAGAGCGCCAGTGTAATCATTTTTATCATTCCAGTGAAAAGCAGAGAAAATTGGCCTCTCAGTGAGTTTACTCAGTCTTATCACAGACACAGTTTATTTTCTGATAAAGCTTTTTGGAAAACAGCAGTTAGCTCAAGAGCCTTGATTCTGTCTTGAAGTGTACATTTCCACAGGAATCTAGCTGAGTAGGAGGGGCACAATTTCTCTGCCTGAACACAGAAGGGTCCGACGCACAGCTGAGGGGTGGCTTACCAGTTGGGGAGGGACAGAGGATTTCTTTTTTTTTTTTTAGACAGAGCCTCAAGCTGTCCCCCTGGGTAGAGTGCCATGGCATTACAGCTCACAGCAACCTCCAACTCCTGGGCTCAAGCGAGTCTCTTGCCTCTGCCTCCCAAGTAGCTGGAACTACAGGCGCCCGCC
>CAUYTI010010121.1:0-25175 GCA_963575145.1 Galago senegalensis | reverse complement strand
GCTGCAACCAAAAAATGGCCAGGCGTTGTGGCGGGCGCCTGTAGTCCCAGCTACTTGGGAGGCTGAGGCAGGAGACTCACTTGAGCCTAGGAGTTGGAGGTTGCTGTGAGCTGTGATGCCATGGCACTCTACCCAGGGGGATAGCTTGAGGCTCTGTCTAAAAATAAATAAATAAATAAATAAAAATAAAAATGACACGTAATCTTGTTCAGTGTTTATTGATAAGCAAGGAACTCTACAGGGATATATGGAACAATACAGTATCCTCACTGTTTATAATTCAGTTGGGAAAATGTTTTTCATGGCTGTAAAAAATGCTGTGTTATTCAACAAAAAAGAGGTTTTTTTAATTTACAAACTGTGTGTGTGTGAGAGACTCAAATCCCTAAAGAAAGGTTGAGAATGGAGATTAGAACAAGCATCATGTTTTGATTGTTCAAGCACAGATTCAGTCACAATGACAAAGGTTACCCAGCTACCAGCACCCCACCCTCAGCTGCAGCCCAGGACTAATTAAACACTACCCTGGCAACGATCAAGTACCCCCAAACGTCGTACCCTGGAGCTCACCCCTTCTGTTCTCTGGGCTGCGCTCTGAGGGTAATTTCTTTTGCCTGGGAAGGCAGATTTCCTTGATCCTAGAGAAATATGAGAAAGAAGTGTTCCCGGGATGCACCACAGGGCCTGGAGGTATTAACACAGAAATGATGTTATTTAATAAACTCTTCCAGCCCAGGCTAAAGAATAGCCTACAGTGAGGACTGGGGCAATGAGTGCCTCTGGAGAAAATAACAAGAGAGTCTACCCATGACTTGAAAGGGAAAAGTGTGTAATTAAGAACGAACGCGGCAAACCTAGGCCATGGTTTATTGAACGTGGCTTCTCTCTGCAATGGTGCTGCACCTCATTTCAAAGACTGAAATTGGAATTGCCTCTACAAATGACCTTGCTGTGTTCCTGAGGGGTTAAAATAAAATATGGATATTCCGAGGACTGTCTTTGTTGTCGGAGAGGAAACGCCTCTAAACCTGTTCTTTGCCGTTAAGCTGGCCCTTTCTTTCTTAATAAAACAGGTTTTCAATGGAAGGTATGAGTAGACAAGCCACTGCTGGGCCATTTGGATCAAATTCCGATTCCTCCTTGGCACCTCACGTGGGTAGTGTGAGAAGGGTGCAGCTAGTCCCCCGAGGAAGCCACACATGTCCGTGCACGGGGCCTCAGGGACGATGCTTCACACACTGTAAATGCTGCTTTGGGTTCCTGAGATGTCAATCAGTGAAATGTCACATTTGGAGATGTTAACCTGATTGCAACAAAATTAAACACAGAATAATTCTGCAGCCCAGGCAAACAATACTCTCTGAGCGCCAAGCTCCTTAGCCATTTTGAGCACTTGTCCCTGTGCCTTTTTAAAACTTGCCCTTAGAAGTTTGGATTTGTGCAAAGCCATGGAGACAGATGTGAAAACTGCTTGATGCAGTTCCTTTCCTTTTTAATGGAACTCGATGTCTGCTTAGAGATGATGTAGCCATCCTTCTTTTACCAGGAATTCCCAACAGTTTCTGGGTTCAAATACTAAGAGTTTTTCATGGTGCAATTCAATAGGAAGTGGTGTTCTGTGTGGAGCCTCGGGGGTCCCACAAGATGCTCAAGCGCCTTGTAATTAGTTCAGCATTATGTGCGTGTACATGCATGAGAGAGAAAGAATACCTTACCATATTCTATTCTAATCCATTGGAAAGGGACAATCTTGTCATATTATATGGTATATCTTGTTAGAAGGTGCCCTCTTATCAGCCAGTCTGTCATTAAATGGTCACCCTGCTGCAGCAAGGCACAGTACCAGTTCCTGGCTCTGTAGGCCGTAAGAAGATGTGTAAGTAGATCCTGGCCTGAGAGTTGTTTACCATTGAGTGTGGAAATAAGATAACTGACAGAACAAGTCAGTCTACGACATGTGCCAAATGAGAATTTTGCAAAGGAGTCCTGTAAATTCTGTTTGCTTAGGCTATTTAAAAAAAAAAGTGTGCATACAAAGTACACACTAAAGTCATATCTATGCTAATTGGGGTATAAATACAACAGATCCTAGGGGGCCGGATTCTTTTTGTGAACAGAGAATATTGAATCCAAACTGAATTAAAATATTCCCTAGTTGGAGCTACATTGTAAAATTAAGCCCTCTAATTCGATAATGAAAGATGGAATTGATATTTTGAGGATACACCTGTCTGAAATCACATGAGGATAAAACTGGTGGACTGGATGTATAAGCTTCATTTCAAGATTGTCTTCGTCTTTGAGTGCTGGGAAGCTGGCAGTTGGAAGACTCTTAAGACAGCAGAGAGATCATGAAAGTGAAGGGTTTTAAGGAAATCATTATGAAATAATTGGTTCACTGCCCCGAGGTGAGAGCCGACACTTAGGGAGAGCACCCGATTCCGCATTTAGGTGTCAGGGGAGACACCAAGGGGGCATCAGTTGTGAGCTGCTCCCAGGATGCTTCCCTCTCCAGAGTCCTGACCTCATGCAGCAGCTATGGGCCACCCCTTCGACTATTGCGGCCCCCTGAGCTCCCTGCAAAGTCGCTGTCAGTCCTCTCCTTTTCTGTGAAATAAATGAATTAGACTAGATCGGGTCATCTTCAACTTTGTTCTGCCAGCCATTAGTTCTGTAAAACATTAATGGTCAGTGGAAAAGGATTTCCTGGTGAAATAAGTTTGGGAATTGTGGTACACTCAATCTCATTTTTTGAGAAGGTGTAAAGTATACATGCATAAATTTGTTTAATTTTTTTTAACCATACATTTTCCTAACCTATTTGACCAGTCACTTCCATCAGCATTTTTCCCATGGGTCTAGATTTCTATAGAACACAATTTGGGAAAGGATGGACCAAATGATCACTGAGTCCCTTCTAGTTTTAGTAGTCTATGATTCCATGAATTTTTACTAAAATGGGTCATTGCTGAAATGTAGACAGGAACCTGTCCTACACTGGTTAACTTAAAATGGTTTTTAATCCAGGTTTTAGAATATCACTGAAAGAACTTTGTTTATAAAATCTGCCTGTCCTATCTATCAAGATTATTAATTTTAGGGAGAGATGCACAGCTTTATGACACTCGGGTTGATTTCCCAATTTGGGGATTCTTAGTCTTTGTTTTTTCCCATCTGTCTTTACTTTGCAGATAGACCAAACAGGACAAAACTTAATGGTGTTTGTACAACGCCAGACACCTGCATGGAAAGTATTTCCTAAGTCAAACTCATGGGTGTTTCTCTTCACATTACCACATAGGAAATAGCTGCGTATTTTTTCCATTTAAGTGAGAATTTCCACATTTTTGTTTGGAGTTGCATTAAGCTTCAGATTACCTTCTTATTCACAGATCTTTAGAAGGAGGCTAAAGGCTGAATCTCCTGAGTTCTGGGGATTATGTGCAGGCTGAGTGTGTTCAAAGACCCAGGCACATCATTTGTTACAGGTAATTGAGAACGGCCTGCATTTTAATAAGCATGATCAACTGTGCATATCATGTCACTGTGAACCATCAATTAGCACAACATAATTTAACAAGTTAGCACATGCAAGATATGAACACCCTTGGGAAGGAAACAATGCTCAAATCAAATTATTACTGACAGTGTGCAACCTGCAGATAGGTAATCATTATCAGAAAGTCATAATCACCCAGAAGGAAAAGTGATTTTTATGATAATGTGTCTTGTGATCGGCCATTGGTATCTAATTCCTTTAAGGTAACAATTTCAATTTGTTCCATCCCTAATGTGATCACATTTGGAAAAAAAATGTTTAACTTGCTCATTTAAACCTAGGTGTGATATTATTAAAACTTATGCAAAATTTTAGAATCCATTGACAGTAATTTCTTTTATACAAACACCTCAAATTTATCTAGAAATGACTTAGAATTCCTACACCAGATTTATCCATGAGCCCGATATATACTTAAATTATTTATAGAAAATGTGAACTTAGAAATCTATTATTTCTTCTTCCTCCGAAATAGAATGATATTTCAAAGAGTTTTTTTTTTTTTAAGAGCTATTATAACCCTTAAGCAAATGCTGGCATTTTACTGAAGCACAGGCCAAGAAAGACCGCTCATTCAAAAGGAGAGCACTCTTTGTTTGCTACCTGCTTGGAACCCAAACTCAGAACAATCTAGTTTAATCTTCCTCCTTGGATGATTCAGGAGGAAAGTCTTCTTCCTGTGCCTCAGGGCCCTTGTTATGAACTACACTGGTAATTACACTGTCTGAGGATGTGCTGATCATTAGCAAATTTTTTTTTTTTTAGACACTCTGTCACCTTTGGTAGAGTGCGAGGGCCTCGTAGCTCACAGCAACTTCAACTTCTTGTGCTGAAGTGATCCTCTTGCCTCAGCCTCCCAAATAGCTGGGACTACAAGAGCCTGCCAGGACTCGCAGATACTTTTAGAGACCTGGTCTTGCTTTTGCTCAGGCTGGTCTTGAACTCCTGAGTTCAAGGGATCCACCCGCCTCGGCCTCCCAGAGTGCTAGGATTACAGGAGTGAGCCACTGCTCGAGGCCTGGATCATTAGTAACTTCTTATTACTGAAACATTATACCGTTTATACTGAGGTGGCCATTTGGCTACCTCAACACTAACATGATTGTGCTTCAGTATAGAATAGTGGATATTCCTGGGGGTCTGAGAAAATGTCATTGGCTCTATTGCAAAAGAACTCAAAACTGCTATAGAGAAAAAAAGGAAGCTGGAAGAAAAAAAGACCATGGTGATCTTTTAACTTGAAAAAAACTCCGCGTTAGAAAAGTAGGTACAGGCCCTCTGCATTTGGGTTGTTCTGATGTACAGACAATGGGCGGGCCCCACTCCTAAGTCCTGGCCATTTTTCCTTTCTAGTGTCTGTGTCTCTTGCCTATGAAAACATAATTTTTAAATACATAATTATCTTCTCTTTTGTACCATCTTCCTTCTAATAAGCTAATGAACACAAAAATCCCACAAAGAGGTAAAAGAAATGTAGTGAGATTATTTTAAAGGCTTCATCACCTGGGCTACAAGAGTGTCCAGAATTTCCTGAGTGCCTCAGAATAGACAGGTTGCTAATATGGCTGTGTTATTTACATGTACATATGTATTTGTTTATATGGGGGGCTTTGCTTTTATATTATTTCAAAAACATCTTTCCTGTTTGAAGCAGCATTAGAAGATCCAAGTAAAGAACTGTTGATAAATAAGTGACATTTTATATTGTTTTTACCTTCTCTCCTTCCATTGTTTTCTCATCTTTGTCATTCATGCATTTTTCCTACTCCACTGTCAACTATTTCCCTCCTGTTTTTCTTCTCTCCTTTTCCTTTTTTTTTCCTTTGAAACTGAGTCTCACTTTGTTACCTTGGGTATAGTGCTGTGGCATCATAGCAACCTCACACTCTTGGGCTCAAGTGATCTTCTTGTCTCAGCCTCCCAAGGAGTTGGGACTATAAGCACCCATCACAACCCCTGGCTAGTTTTTCTATTTTTAGTAGAGATGGGGTCTCTTGCTCAGGCTGGTCTTGAACTCGTGAACTAAAGCAATTTACCCTTCTCAGCTTCCCCGAGTGCTAGGATTATAGGCGTGAGCCACTCCACCCACCCTCCTTCTCCTTTTTCTTAGTGTGCCCTCCCCACCTCTCTCCCTCTGTTCTACAAATATTGTTGGTTTGGGTTTATTAAAACATCTAACATGAGATCAGTGTTTACTTTTTAAAGAAGCGTTACATTATGTATTAGTTACACATATTATACTGTGTCATATTTTTGTTTTATTGTTTTATACATAGAACAGAGACTATTTGGAGCCTTTGGAATAATATTCCAGCTTATAAATATAAATGAAATAATTTGGTAAATTAACTCACTCCAGGAGTTATCTAGAAATATGATTCCATCATCAGATAGAAATTTTTATTGCTGGAATCTTTTAGGCAGCACATAGATTTTCTATGCTTGGAAACACACTCATCACAAATTTGAAGCTAGTTACCAAAAATAATTTGTAAAAAGTTCCAACTTATGATTTAAAAAAAGAAGAGAAATAAAAGCCCAAATAAACAAAAACATACTTCAAATGAGCAAAATGGAAACCAAAAGGCTTAAGGGGCCAATTATTTAATCTTTCAGGATTCTAACTTTTCAGAAATGGCTTTTTTCCCAGTTGCAATCTTAAGAAAAAAAGAATGTAATTCTCTCTTTTTTTTGGATTAATATAAGGGTACAAATGTGCTTAGGTTACATTGTTTGCGTTTGTAGGGCACAATTATCTTTTTTTTTTTTTTTGCAGTTTTTGGCTGGGGCTGGGTTTGAACCCTCCACCTCCAGTATATGGGGCTGGTGCCCCACTCCTTTGAGCCACAGGCACCACCCGGCACAATTATCTTTTAACCATAGAAATAAGGAGGTCTTAGCCTAATGACCCTTCATAAAGAGCCTTAGAATAGTGCCAGACATAGGGGCTTGGTACACATATGACAAGGAATGATGAGGTGTCCTGGGCTTGAGAAACTATGATTAGCTCTTAGGTTTGAGAAATTTCACAATTTATAGTGATTATTTGTACTGTAAGGATTTGTTCCTCACAAATTTCCTGTAACATTAAGGTGTGGTAAAGTGTTTATTTACAAACTGTCAGTTACTTTCAGAGACTTGGCAACCTTGAAGCTCTGGTAACAGCCACAGTCTTGATGAAATGGACAGAGCGCTAAGGGGGTGGGGCTAGAGCAGAAAATCTGAGCTCTAATCTCCGTTCTACTGTTAAGTAGCTTTGTGCTATCAGACAATTTACTTAGCATGTCTTTTTCTTTTCTTAATCAGGCTCAGGTGAGGTTCTAACCCGCTAGCTACCTGTGGTCTGCAGGGCCAGCGCTTTGAGCTACGGCACCCAGCTTCCTTAGCATTTCCGAACTTAAGTTTTATTATCCGTAAGGTCCCATTTATATTTAATGTATTGTGATGTAAGTGAACAAATATTCAAATATTCAGAGTATTCAAATATTTTTTAAGAGTGGCTTTCAGGTGAAGTTGATAAACACAGCCAATGTGTAAGGCCAAGAGGTGTGGCTTGTGTAAAAGTTCTCTTGAATTCTTAGGGTGCAGTAACTTCCTTGGCTGAATAGTGAATGAAACTCTGTACACTCAGTTTATTCATTCCACACAAAAATATGTTGTTTGTCTAATGGGATCTTGTGTCAAATACTGCGGTTAGTAACAAGAAGCAAAATAAGTAAATAAAGACCTAGTCCATCCCCAGTCTCCCATAGAGATCTCAGTCAAGGTGAGGAGACAGACGTTAATCACATGGTCACACAAATGTGGAAAACAGACCCAGGAGTAGGAGGGAAGAGAATAAAGTGCTATATAACTTTGTGAAAGAGGCAACTGACTGGAAAGGGAGGAAATGAGAAGACCCTAGGGCTGAGATTCTGAAGGTTTTTTATTTTTTTTAAGACATTGGTCACCGTGTTTGTTTGCCTTTTAACACAATGTTAGCAATTCAGCCTAGTTTTACAGGTGCAAAAGTCTATGGATTTATCCTAGAGCTCATACGATCAATGTAAGGTTATAATAGCCCTTTCATAGGAAATAGGAACAAATAAATATTAGGAACAATTTTTTTTTTTTTGAGACAAAGTCTCACTATGTTGCCTTCGGTAGATAGTGCCGTGGCATCACAGCTCACAGCAACCTCAAACTCTTGGGTTTAAGCCATTCTCTTGCCTCAGCCTCCCAAGTAGCTGGGACTACAGGTGCCCGCCACAATGTCCGGCTATTTTTTTGTTGCAGTTGTCATTGTCATTTAGCTGGCCTGGGCTGGGTTTGAACTCGCCAGCCTTGGTGCATGTGGCTGGCACTCTAAGAAGCAATTATTTTAAAATCTTTCTATAAAGATATTCTTGTAAAGATTCCACTATTCTGCTCTGACTCAAGAATCAAGTAAAAGAGAACTAGATTGACCTCTTAAAATCATGGGATTACTATTATGAAACTAATTTATAGCTTTCATATGAAAGATACAACCTAATTATAGCCTAAGAATATGGGAAGGGGGAGGGGAGGGGAGAGAAGGGGAGGGGGATGGATGGGTGGAGGGAGGGTGATTGGAGGGATCACCTCTGTGGCTTATCTTACAGGGGTACAAGCGAATCTTTCTGAAAGTAGAATATAAACGTCTTAACACAATAACTAGGAAAATGACATAAAGGCTGTGTTAACCAATTTGATGAAAATATTTCAAATTGTATATGAAAACACCACACTGTACCCCATGATTGCATTAATGTACACAGCTATCATTTAATAAAGAGAGAGAGAGAGAGAGAGAAAAGCAATAAAAAAAAAAAATCATGGGATTAATTACAAGTTTGCTGGGCTCCACAAATCTTGACCATAAGTGGGGCAAGAAAGCAACCAAAATTTCTAGAGATCAGAATTTGAGGATTTGGGCTGTAACATGATTATAGTTGCTGAGTCCTTGTAGAATCAGACCTACGTCTGGGGTGCTTAGAAGTTTATCCACTGTCTTCTTCCTGGTCTTTCCTCTGCTTGCTTATTGAATGCTCACCTGGTAATTTTTGAGGCTCTGTTACGCCAGTCATCTCTCATTACTGTTTGCTTTTTCAGGCCAACAGTATATAGCGTTCCTGTATCACATGTCTGATTATTTCTCGTTCGTCATTTACTTTCCGATTCGAAGGCCTACTTCTGTCCCTTGTTGACTGGTGTCTCTTGGTCCTGTTTGATAGTATCTAAAATCTCAACTTTTGCATGTAAAAATACTTTTTCTACCACCTGGAGGATATTACAGAAGCAAATAACTTATGTATTATTTGGAACCCATGCCCTTATTGGAGAAATCAAGAAAACTTGATTTCATTGTTAAAGCCACTATGGAACAGATTTTCTTGTTCTATGTAGTATTTTACCTGAGGGTATTTATAAATCAGTTGCAAAGGAACTTTCTCAGTAGGATTTGCTCACGTGTTGGCTGATCTTCTGAATCTATCTGAAATTAAAATACATTGTAAAGAAATGTCAAGCTACAAGTATTTTATTATTTTTTTCCTGAAATTCTCTGAACCCCTTCCGTCTGTAGACCTTTTTCAGGTAGCAAAATTCTTCTGCATATATCCTTTTCATTGTTTCTCTTCCTGTTCTTTGGATTTCAACCCTAAGAATACGTGTGGACCGGCCCAGGGGCTTATGCCTGTAATTTTAGCACTCTGGGAGCTGGAGGTGGGTGGATTGCCTGAGCTCACAAGTTTGAGACCAGCCTGAGCAAGAGCGGGACCCTATCTCTTCTAAAAATAGAAAAACTAGCCAGGCTTTGTGGCAGGTGCTCATATTCCCACCTACTGGGGAGGCTGAGACAAGAGGGTTGCTGAAGCCCGAGAGTTTAAGGTTGCTTGAGCTATGATGCCATAGTATTCTATGCAGGGTGACAGAGTCAGACTCTGTCTCAAAAAAAAAAAAAAAAAAATATATATATATATATATATATATAATTCTTAGAATGGAACTTGCTCTTAATTCTCATCCTCTGTCTTATATACTTTTTGATCTCTTGTCTGCTCTAGGACAACATCTCACCTATGCCTGGTACATCACTTCATTCAGTATCTACAGGACATGTTCTGTTCTGTTCTTTACTGTCTCAGACACAGATTTAAATTCTATGACTGCATTTTGTATTTCCTTGAATCCTTTTGTTCACATCACTGGCTGCATCCTTTTAAATCTCTGCCTGTAATTCAGCCCCCCCTATTTTTATTGTTCTCTATCATTTTATAAAGACAATGTCTGCCATCTTTTGTAGACACCAAGTATCATTTTCTAAATTTTCATTTTTTCCAATGGAAAGTTCTTTTTAGAGATATGTGTTTCTGCCAGATCTCAAGGCCCTAATCATTTGTGTGTGTGTGTGTGCTGCAGACACACAAACACTTTATTGAGATGGACTCTCACTCTGTTACCCTGCGTAGGGTGCCATGGCGTCATAGCTCATGCCTAAGCCTTCCAAGTAGCTGGGACTACAGACGTGCACCACCATGATTTTGCTCGTGCTTAGGCTGGTCTCGAACTCCTCAGCAAAAGCAGTCTGCGCATGTCAGCCTCCCAGAGTGCTGGGACTACAGGTGTGAGCCACTGCACCCGGCCTGCAGAATGTTTTCAAGGCTCCATTTTTAGTTTTGTTTTCTCCTTCTTTAAGGAGTCTATTTTAGGCTTAGCATTTGCCAACTGAGAGTTGTAGGGACCCAAGGAGTCTCACTGCCCACTTGGGAACTGGCAGTTTCACCCTCTCCTAAGTAGAACCTGAAGTCAGGTTCAGGTCCGTGGCCCAGCAGGCCCTCTTCCGGCTTGGGGTGCGGACTACTGGGAAGAGATTGTCTGTCTTCCACTGTTAGAGCGTCTGCCTCTGATGGAGGATTGGACAGAATTGAAGTTCTTTGTATAAATATGTGGCAAATCTGAAAGACCAAGAGCCGGCATGCCTCCCTTCCCAGGTTCCTCCTGCCTCTGCTTCTACTTACAGATGCCCTTCCTGAGCTCAGGCTGTAACGCAGCACAGCGCCCTCCTCCACCTGCAGCTCTCTTGGGTCCTGAAGATGATGCACTGGAGGAGGGGTGGGGAGCCGTGGGCAGGGAGGTATCAGATACCCTGCAGCAAGCCTCTTTTTCTTGTTTTGCATCCTAAAGTTAAGGACAGATATTTGAGGAGTGAGTCAAAACCTTTTGAACCTTCATTGAGTCCAGCCAGTGGTTAAGGGTGGGATCCCAGGAGCTAGAGTGGCCAGGTTCAAATACAAGCTCCACCTCATGCTTACCTTCCGTCTGCCTCAGTTTCCCCACCTGTGAACCTAGCTGATAGAGGATTTATGAAAATTCAGTGTCTATAGGACGTGTAAAATACGGAAACAGTGCTGGAATGTAGTAAGTAAATGTTGCTTATTGTTCATAGATCTGTTTTCTGAGATGGAGCATACATTCAAAAACGTGTATTCCAATTCCCTTTGGTGCAGTTTGCCTTCGTCCCAGATCCTCTGCCCATGGAACACCTTTCAGCATTTGGTCATCTCTTTACATGAAATCACCAAAGTCGTTTTTTCCTGGTTTTGCATAGTATCATGAATTTTTTCAAAACCTCATTAATTTGAATAGGATACATCAGGCTCTTCTGGCCTGCCGCTGTGTTAACCCTTAGCCTTCCATTTAATGCTGATTCAAGGTAACTGTTAGGTGATAGAACCTTCATTTGTGAAAATCTGTAATGCTTATATTACTAGAATGTGGTACTGTTTTAGCATCCATGACATACTCCAAAATCGCATTTTTTTCAGAGAGAATTATGTGTCATTTGTACAAAAAATTCTCTGGTAATATTGGTTTCGCAGGAAACAGCATACTATTCTTATTCCAAGTGATGTATACGTATATTTTATTATAAACCAATAGTTGTGTTTTTTAAAAAATTATTTTCAGATAATAATGCTTTGAAGAAAGGAAGAAAATCTTTTTAAATGACTAATGTTTATCACCGGCCATTCAAGGAAATGAGTAAGAAATGTTAGCGCAGCAGGAAAAGCTGATTCAGCTCGACTCAGTGTTCAAATCTGCAACACCACTTGCCACTGTATCTATAGTGTCCACTGTATCTATAGTGTTATTATAGAGAGCTACACTATTGTATAATGTCTACAGTATTATTCCACAATAGTTCATTCAGGCTTATGATTTCTTTATAGCATTAGTATTATCAGTTCTTCGTACTTAAAGTTCCCTAGAGCCAAATATTTCCATTTTTCTTTATCTAATCAGGACCTTTCCTATTCGAAACTTTATATGAATCATTCTGCTTGGTGTTGTAGTTGGTGTTGTAGAAAATTCCTTCCTGCAGCCAGGAGAAGTGCCAAATCCATTCTTACTGTCACTCTATGAACCATGTGAATTGCAGCTTTCTTTTTTAATGTTAGTTTTTTACATGTTTGTGAGTCTTTCATGGGTGTTTATGTTATCCTTCGTAACACCACGATTTGATTTGATGAAGAAAAATGCAATTTTATTTAAATGATCACTTGGGGATATAGTTTGCCTCAGAAAATCAAGCCTGAATCCATGGCCAGTGAGGTCCTTTGATTTCTGGTCCTTTTGGTGTTGTCACAGCAAGACTCCACCACTGCATTAGTGGGTCTGATTGTATTCCCAGAGGGCCCAGTGGGAAGGGCTTTCCTGCACCTTGTGGCCACCTCCCTTATCCTGCATAGTAAGCCTTGTAATTACAGCAGACATGACATTGGTCCCCAGCTTCGGTGGAATGATGTCATTGCATGTCAAACAGGGGATTAGCATGAAAGGAGAAGTCCGAATGACATTTCCATTAAGAAGAATTTGGTTTTGCTTCCTTTTGTGAACAGAAACTGTTGTCTTCATAGGAAAAATTTTCAAAAAGCAAAAAAAAAAAACCTTGAAAATGTAGAAGCAAACGTGCTGACTGCATGAATGGAAGTATACTCTGTAGCCTCTCTATCAATTAGTGAATGCGTCTGGGACACAAAGCATGCCTGGGAAGTCTCTTTTTTTCTTACAAAAGCAGAATATCATTCTTCTCACAGCCCACAATGCCTGGGCTCTGCTGCAGAAAATGTCCCTGCAAAAGGAAGGCAAAGACAGGGCTGCGGCTGGGTAGGAGGGCAAGGCAGGCTGGGGGTCCCATCACACCTGGAATGTCTCCCATTTCACGATGACTTTGATGGAGTGGGTCTGGTCTCATTACCTACTCCTCAGGCTTATTTCCCTTCTGACAACCCCAAACAAGATCCCATCAATGGAGGTTGATTAAGCCAAAGTTGGAGGACACACAGCAGTGGGGAGGGGGGACACAAACCATAGGCACTTCTAAGACTATTTTTCCAAGATAAGATTTGGGAACTCAGGTTTTTTTTTTTTTAGAGGCAGAGCCTCAAGCTGTCCCCCTGGGGTAGAGTGCTGTGGCATCACAGCTCACAGCAACCTCCAACTCCTGGGCTCAAGTGAGTCTCCTGCCTCCACCTCCCAAGTAGCTGGGACCACAGGTGCCTGCCACAACGCCTGGCTATTTTTTTGTTGCAGCCATCATTGTTGTTTGGCCGGCCCAGGCTGGATTCGAACCTGCCATCTTAGGTGTACGTGGCTGGCGCTGTAGCCACTTGAGCCACAGGCGCCGAGCCAGAACTCAGGTTTTTTAAAGGGCATAGTTTATACAGAAAGAAAATAAGGAGGATAAGGAAGAGGGTAACGGACAGTAAGACAAATGGTTACACTGTTACGAGGCCCAGGAAATCTCTATTTTACATAAGAGAAGGCGAATGTTTGAAGAGAAAAGCATCATTTATGTAGATGTCTCCGTAGATATTCCTAGATGGGAGTATCATGGATCTTGTCTGGTCTCTGTTCTGTACCTAGGAAGGTGAACTTGTAATCAACATTATTATTATTTGCATGGGATTGAAGAAATTTTAGTTTTTGGAGCTTGACTTACCCCGGAGACCCAAACTTACAATTTATATATCTTTGCTTAAGGGAAGCCTGCAGAGAATTTTCTTATACATGATCTGTCTAGGCAGTTCTTGTAGGGCAGGCCTTTTACCATCCCCTGGGGATCTGGCTAATGCACAATGTTAGTAACAGTCATTCATTTGGAAGGGAGTGTTGCATGACTCAGCCTTCAAGCTTGACCCTCTCTTATGCAGAGGACTTGGGGAAGGTGTTCCTGAGATTTTAATTTTGCTTTATATTTCCCATATGGAAAAAATAAAATAAGGAGAGAGGTGGAAGCCTGATGTCACAGGTGCTTTGAGCCCAGATCTGAGTCCTCCAACAAAAATAAACATAGGAAGAAAATCATTGTCAGATTTGGGAAAGGGAAAGGGAGTGAGTCCTCCTTTCACACAGCCTAACAATAGCTCTGAGTCACAAAAGCTGGCCTCGAATACCAGCTCTGGCTTTTACTTAGCTGTGTGACTTGAGGCCCCTTACTGAATTGCTCTGAGCTCACAGAGGAGTTAACAACAGTGCTTTACATCTCGCGGGCTTGGGCCTGGTACCTATTAGCTGTAGTTTTTTACCTCTAAAAATTATTTTCTTTCAGAAAACAGGCTAGTGTTCTGTGGTGCCCATATTTCTTTAGTAAAGGTGGTAGTTTCCACTTTACCTTTCTCTCTTCCATTTCTATTAGTGTTTTGTTTTTGTTTTTAAGACAGAGTCTCACTTTGTCCTTCTGGGTAGAGTGCTGTGGAGTCATAGCTCACAGCAAACTCAAACTCTTGGGCTTAAGCACTTCTCTTGCCTCAGCCTCCCTACCTGGGACTACAAATGCCCACCACAATGCCCAGCTATTTTTTTAGAGATGATGGCTTGCTCTTGCTCAGGCTGATCTCTTGAACTCCTGAGCTCAAGCAATTCACCTGCTTTGGCCTCTCAGAGAGCTAAGGTTACAGAAGTGAGCCGCCATGTCTGGCCTCTTTTAGTGTTTTGCGATATAAGTAAGAGAACTCTTTTCAGTCTAGATTCCTTCCCCATAGAGTAGACCCTAGGACAGTGGTTCTCAACCTTCCTAATGCCATGACTCTTTAATATGAGTTTTGAGTTCTTCTCATGTTGTGAAGCTTGGACTTCATGAAGTAGCAACGAAAATAATTTTATGGTTGGGATTCGCCACCACATGAGGAACGGTATTAAAGGGTCCCAACATTAGGAAAGTTGAGAACCACTGCCGTAGGAGATGAGAGTGAAGGTCACCTGGATAGATAAGTTTTGAAATATCAATCTTTCTGAATTTTTCCAAAGTACTGGAAGAAAAAAGTCCTCACTGATTCTTTGTGGGGGAGAGATTTATAAACTCTTATAATGTTTCTCAGTTCTCTATATTTGGACACCAGAATTTTCTTAGCATCTAGTGTCTTTGGAACAGAGCTGTTCTGTGAAGAAGGATTAATTTGGTCTAAATCAGGCCCTGTCACTAGGTGATAATTTTCCATCCAGTTTGCCCTGGGATTTTTTTTAATTTTCCTTCTTGTTTTGCCTTGAAAGGCAGCCAGTGAGCTATTTCCTTTTCTTCATCTGACTTTTCAGGTTCAATTACCTAGTTGATTCTTGACTCTAAAAGAATGGTACTTTATAAATAGGATTCTGAATTACACTGATTTGAGGTGTAGGACAACTGGATTTGACCAAAAGTCTTCAGTTCCTAATCTTCAAGGTCAGTATATTTGGCCCCCTGGTCAGATAGAAAGTCTGGAGCTGCCAAGTTCTTGTCTGAGTGTTCTAGAAAGGACTACACTGTCAGAGTCACCTGTCCTGTTGCACTTATGTGGCATGAGGGGAAGGGGGAGGCACTGCCATGTGCCAAGCACCTGTTTATAGTGCCAGTTACTGCACTAAATGCAGCTTGGACATGTGCTGTCTCCTGAGTTCTCTGGAATTTATAAATACTGATTGCCTCCACTCCCACCCCCAGCACTCCTTGAATTATCTCAAATACAGAACAGCTGTCTTACCACACATCACCTGAGTGTGAATGTAATCCAAAGGAAGGGCATTGCAAATAGGGTAATCAACCTGACTTTCAAATCTAAAATTGCTGTCTGGAGATAGCCAGATGCCCTCTCCCAAGTGGTTAAAAGAGAGTTGGGTCATCTTCTTCGCCTCAGTTGTGTCCTTTCCAGGCTCTCAGCATGGCACTGTCACCTAAACCTTGTCCTCATCTGTGGGGACTTAAAATCTGCCTCTTTGTCCCCTAAGACCTCATAGCCTAGAACAGTGATTTTCAACCAGTGTGTCATGCATACTGATAGGTCGTGGGAGGTGTGCCCTGAAAAATTTTAAAGATCATTAATTAAATTGTTTTCAAAAGAAGTTCAAAGCACAGTAAGCATAGTCTTTTCTTAGCTCTTTTTTTATTAACGTAATTTAAGTGTGTCATGGAAGTGTAACTATAGGTTCAAGTTTGCCATGAGATAAAAAAGGTTGAAAACACTAGACTAGATGGTAGAAAAAGGGAGACATTCTCAGTTGCTTTTCCCAATCACTTTATTTCTACCTCCTGTCAAATTCTGCCCCAAATCAGCCTAGCCTAATAATTTTGTTCCTTTACTCACTTGTTTGCCAACCACTCTCTCCCCCTCCAATTAGAGTATGTCTTTGAATGATTTTGCATCCTTCCCTAGTTATAAACTACAAACTTATAAATTTTGACTACTAAGCCCAAATCAAATGATAGGGAAATCTTGTCTAGACATTGCTAAAATGAGTGTTTAAATAATGTGTGACTTTCTTTGGCAAGGACAATATTAAAATTTATTTTATTTTTATTAATTTTATTATTAAAGATTTGTGAACTTGCTTTTGAGTGTTTTACATTTGGTCATTTTCAGTTGTAGAAGGGGTCAGATTTTTGCATGTTCTTCCACCCACTGGACCAAGGGCCCTTCCCTGTTACTGAAGGCTGTGTGGTTGGTGCATTGAATTGGCTAGCTTATCGGGGTCATTTGCATTTTCATTTATATCAGAACTCTCAGAGGGTGAGTAATAATTCACAATTCCAAAGGGTCCGTTCAGTTCATTGATAAGGATGGCTTGTTGCAAAGCAGCAATTCCTATTTTTATCTTCCTAGGATATCACATCATTTGGTGATAGAACTTGTAGCTTGGCTATGACTTCTGTGTATATGAGTAAAATCAGTAACCTATTGGCCTTATTTCTATAGTTAATTGATCATCTTGATAGCTTAAGTTTTTGCAGAGCCTTTGAGTGTATTGTTTTTCCTAGATCAGACTATGAGGCATGATAGGCTATGTGTAACTGTTGTTATATAACTATTGCTCTGGAGCTATTATTTCATGTAAGCCACAAATTAAATCTTATGAACTTTAACTGGTAAGACCCATCTCCATCCAGAATTAAATGACAGCCTCTTCCCTTAATTTTATTTGGCTGAATCAAGCAAGTATTGATTTTAAATGGTCTGTGCAGGTCTGATGCTCTCTGACTTGAAGATGTCTCTTTCAAAATGTCTTCCATGTAAATAAATATAAGGGTACTTCTCCCTCTTTATCTGTTTATTAAATTTGGGTTTTCAATTATTGTGATTCCTTAAAACCAGGCACATATGCCCATGTCCAAAATTAGCACCAGAAATGGCTTTGAGATGATTCAGAACTAAATTTTGCTTTCTTTTAATAATGTCTAATCTGAGTCAAAGCTTTTTTCCCCCATTTAAGTGGAGAAGCAAAAATATTTAAATGTGATCAAAGATTCTTAGTCATAGGAGCCACATTTATGAAATGTCATAAACACCTCCAATCAGCCATTCATCTTTTGTTTCTGATGTTTTAAAATAATTAGCATAGAAAAGGTATTAATATGCATCCTACCTTGAAAACATGAAGAATTACCAAGTATTCTGGTTTTTTACCAGCAGGTGGCATCACTTATTGCTATACTGGTGGCAATGTAAAAACCAGTACATCTCATTACTTTAAATTGTTATGTACTTGAAAGTGATTCCCAAAGTATTTGCCCCAAACACAATGGTCAAAATTTTAATATCTTCAATATATAAAGAGTTCTTACAAATTAATAAGTACAACCCTAACATTTCTTTAGAAAAATGGATGTAAGATACAAACATTCAATTTAAGTGCACATGGAAGGTAGACAGAGAAGGGGAAGTGCACACAGCTCCCCCAAATGACCAATAAATGTATGAAAATGTTTAACTGCTCTATCAGTTAAGAAATACAAATGAACATAAGAAGATACAAATTTTTATCTATATGTTGCAAGGCTTTAAAGAATGATGCTACTGATCATTGGTAAAGAGGACAAGATAGGCACCTTTATATTCTTCTATTTAGCTATAAGCAACCTTTCTGGAAGAGAATTTTAAATATACACCCAGAGTCTTAAAAGTACAGATTACACACTTTGATCAGTAATTCCCTACCAGAATATTTCTATATTCTATAGAAATAAACAGAGATACCCTATCGATATACACAACTAATATATACCCATAATAATTAAAATAAAAATAAAAAAAACTAAACAGAGATATGCACAAATTATGGTAAGAAGATGCTTGCCATCCATTATTTATCTAAGTGAAAAACTGGAAAGAAACCAAAGTTCTTAACAATAATTAATGATATAGTTAATAATGATTAATCAACAGAATGTAATATTCAGCCTACATTTTAAATCATATATTTGAAGAACGTTGACTGATGTATAATGTTGAATGAAAAGGGTAGAGTTCATGAAGGTATTTTTCAGTGTGGTAACAATTTAGTACTAATAGAATTTTTGTATTTTCATAGACAGAATACACCTAACTTTTAATATGGGTCATCACTGAATAGTAGGTGAACAGGTTATTTTAATTTGACCTTTTTCTGTGGTTTTTACATTTTATTCTTGTTTTATTTTACAGTCAGGGAAAAGGATAAGCACTTTCAAAAATGGTAAGCCTCACATTTGAGGCATGAATCACTATCACTTTTGTATTTCTCATGGAAATGAGATTCAATAGTAAGTTATAAGTCTAAAGAAAATAGAGCTCTGTTGAGTCAGGGGTTGGAAAGCTCTTAGGAATACTAACCTCAGAAACCTCAAACTAGTATGTAGTGGAATAACGACATGGCATGAAAAGCCATGGATGTCAGTCTGAATTAAGGAGGTTAGAGGAGATATTTTAAATGGTCGTAAGAGTGAAACACTGACTAACCCATAATCTCCAGCTCTGGTAACCTCTAGGGCAGTGGCTCTCAACCTTCCTAATGCAGCGGCCCTTTAATACAGTTCCTGTGGGTTGTGACCCACAGGTTGAGAACCGCTGCTCTAGGGTCAGTGTGTGCCCTCCCATGCATCTGTATCAAAGTGCATTGTACTGGGGCTGAGACTTGGAAGCCTGGCTTCTCATTCTGGTTGTTCTGAAAATACATTTTGTACTTAACCTTGGGCAAGTCACCAATCTCTGAATTTTGAGTTTTCTTCCAGCGCTGAATGGCTATTCTATTTTGGAGTTTGGCATTCCAATGCAGTTTCTGGCCACATGTGGTGAGGTTTGAGTCTCCAGGGATATCTGGCCAATGCTGGGCAGACTGAGGCTCCTTTGGGGTCACACCCTTGAGTCAAGTATGTCTGCAGTTGTCCAGGTCCTCGGTCATTGTTGAGTAATAAACTTACCATGACATAAATCCCTGGAAGGGACCACAATTGAAGATAAGGAAGGCAGTTTCATTCTCTCTCAGAGCTCACAAAATGAAAGCAGAGGTGCGTCACAGAGTATTAACAAACCTAAGACATACTTGAACAATGGTCTTTTCCTTATGTAAAAATCTGTAATTATCATCAGGCTAATTTTCATCTCATCAATTGTAAAGATGGTTTTAAAGTTGAGACTTTAGAGGCAGCAGATCTTTATCTTGTATACCTGGTAGATAAGAAGGGGACCCAGTTTAGGAGATTTTATGTTTTAACGTTAAAGACAAATTTAAATATTCAGAGAGGTATTATATAGGAATATTTTGTAAACTTCTTTTACCTTAAGCACAGAATGGAAAATATATGGTAACCCATGCATGCATGAAATAAACATGAAATAAAAGTTTAGCAAAATAATTACCTACCCTTACTATTTGCAGTGCACTATGACATTTTCCAATCTCTTTTATCTGTACTATTAAAAATACCAGTTTTGACCCACTAATTTGATTTCATGCCACACTAAAGCATTTTGCACACCTCATTCTGAAGAACACTGGTAGAGAGAGCTTTTTGAAGACATATCAAGATTGGAGAGAAAAACTACTACATATTCTGAGAACTATATTTAATAGATCTCTCACAATCTGCAGAGAAATGGGAAAGGGAAAAAGATCCTTTATTAAGCTCATGGAGACAGAATAAAGGACAATAGTAACATGGGAGGAACATGTGAGAAGAGGGTATTTTCATGTAAGAAGGATGCATCTGAAAAGAGGTGAAATCGTGATCACAGAAGCAATCATACGCACGTTAAACCCCTACAAATGAATGACGTTTAGACGACATGGAAAAAATTAAAAGGCCAAGATCTAAGTTCTGCTTCTAGGGTCTGTCTTGGACTTCTCCCTTTCTCTCTTCATCCCTGTCTCAGTGTATGAGTCCTGTGAATGAAAGGATGACCACACCATAAAACAGCTGCAGACGCTAACTCTTTGGGGGGAAGGAGGTTGCGAGGGGTGTGCCCTGTCCACTCCTTACAAAGGCTTCTGGACCACTCAGTGTCTGGGGATGCGCAGCAGCCTCCCATGTTCAGACAACTTCACCTGCCTTTTGGGTGTCCCCTGGAGCATCAGCAAGGCTGATATAGATGCAGCTCTCTGTGCCCAGAGTTTGACTCCCACATTGGGCCATTTGGCCTCCTCGAGGTCCATTTCTGCCCTCCAGCTGCTTTCTCTGTTTCTCTGTTTCCTCCTCCCATTTCTGCTTTCTTCCTCTCCCTTCTGCCTTTGCCCTGCGAGGCCATTGGTGCCAAGATACCCCTGTGAGCACGGCTGGTGGGGCTGAACAGCGGTCACTCAGGGCTCCAGGATTTATCTGGCTGGAGATCCTTAAACAATATTTCATAGCTGCACGTCTTTAATTTCTTTAGCAGGTGTTTAATGGCCTCTGATGCCCTATTACAAAGAGATGAAAACACCTGAACTCAGGGACTTTGTGCTGGGCATACAGTCAGACAGGCCCTGTTTCTGGGTGGAATGAGTCTCTTGATATCAAGAAAGCATTGCTCAGGGACTGGTAGCTGGAGAGTGACCTTTCTCATTCACGCTGGCCTGGGGCTTCCTGTGTGAGCCAACCTCTCAGTCCCCCCGTGGCATGACTCAGAAAGCTGGACCATGCCAGGAGAACAACTTTCTCCTTTAAGCTCAAGAAACAGCATAGAATCATTCGGTTTGGAAGGTCCTTATATGGAGAAGTTCTGAGACTATTTTATGTTTGGTTTGTAAGAGGATCATGGTTTAAAAAAATAAAGGGATGAGAAAGAAAAGCTGAAGGCAATGATATCATGTTACTAAGAGGCTTGGTTAAAAAAGAAAGAGAAAATACTCCTTCCAACCATTTCCACCCTAGTTCTGGATTAGTCCATCGGCTCTGGCTGGCCTTCCCTGAGCCTTGGACCAAGGCACCCTCGCTGATGAGACACTGTCTGTCTGCTTCTCAGCATTGCAGAGAGGCCTGCCACGTGTTTCTCCAAATGGGTGGTTTTTATTATTTCTGGAAGCAGCCCCCAGCCCTAAATCCTAAAATGTTGACAGGGCAAAAGCAAAAGAGACCTGTGGAGCCCTCCTCAGCAACAGTTTGGCGACCTTCCCCACCTTGGCAGGGTGCCGGCGTCAGGACTGGGCTCCCTTCCTGTGCTCACCCTGTGACCCTCAGTCCTCCTTCCTCCCTCAAGGTATCTGGGGGTGGAGGGAGAGTTGGAGCTCTTTCAAAGCCAGAGGGAATGGGAGTGATTTAAAGTCCCTCTGGGGATGGAGGTCTGGGCGGCTGGGCAATGTGTGGACAGGCTTGTCCTGTGATCTGCCCGCCTGTGGGGTGGGCCTCTGTTTCCCTGGCCAAAACCTTTCCTTAGGCAGGGAGGAGGAGCAGGCAGCCTGCAAAATTCCATCAAGGTTTCCAGGAAAGGGGTGGGGAAACCGTACCTGGGCATTTCTAAGCCCAGAGAAATAATTATGTGAAAACAAGCAAAACAATTAAAAAGGTAATTTTAAAAGTGTTTACATAAAGTTGTACTCTTCTCATTTTTCAAAAATGATTTCAGGAAACTTCAGGCTGCATAAGGAGACATGAAATAAAAGAAAAAAGGGATTTCTAAGGGGGAAAAAATGCTCTCCAAGTGGAACAAGAGAAATTCTCTACACAAGTTTCAGTGAGAAAACAAAAGTAAATTGACTTTAGCACCTGGGTGCGGTGACAAAGCATTGAAGAGTAAAGCAGAATGGCTTTGAGTCATTTTCATATGGGCTGTAGTCTGTAGTTAAACATTTCCATCTATGCTTTTTATCCATAGATGGGGGGTTAGGCATAGAGTTTTGAAGTGACTTAAAATCAAGATAGAATTATTTCAAGTTCAAATTCAGAGTTCATCCTCCAGGACTAAGATTTTCTGATTGTTGTTTAAAATTCGTAGTGAGAAGTGTGATTGCCTGAGTGTTGATACGTTAGAGTTCTAATAAAGGACTGTTGTGATCGTAAATGTGTGTGTGTGTGTGTACAGTTGCTATGAAAAGGCACAAATGTCAAGTTAAGTGTAGAAAAACCTTTACACATATGCTAGGAAGCTGTGTGGTTTGATCAGGATTCCCAGAAAGGAAAATGTGAAATGTTAGTCCTGAGAATTTAGTAACAATGGAATACGCTGCCAGGTTGAGATGCCAAATATAAAAGAGAATATTTAGTGCAATCCATGTGGCAAACAAATACATTTCCTTTTTAGGGCTGTGGGGTGAGGCAGTACAGTGAGGCCTTGTTTGAATATCCCGAATAGAATAAACCAACTTCAGTTTATCATTATGAACATCATCCACAGTTGAATTATGTCTCTGTGTCCGCAGAGTCTTCTTAGAGAGGTCCTGTTGGTTTGCCAGCAGGCAAAATGGTCCCAGCTCTGGTTTTTTAATTCATATGTCACATCCTCCCTTGCCGTCACACTGAGGGTAGTTTTTTCTAAATTACCTTCCATGTACTTATTTCTAAGTACCCTTCTGAATTTGTTTCCTGCGGCTTCCGTAATGAAGTGTCACAACCTGGCTGGCTTAACGCAACAGAAATTTATTCTCCCATAGTTCTGGAGGCTGGAAGTCCAGAATCAAGGTGTAGGCAAGGCTGGTTCCTTCTGGGGCTCTGAGGGAGAACCTCTTCCATACCCTTCTCCTAGCTGTGGTGGCTGCAAGCAATCCTTGGTGCTCCTTGGCCTCACTGACACCTGCCTTCCCTGTCCCTGGGCGCGTTCTGCCTGTGTGTCTCTGCTTTCTTAAAGGGACAGCAGTGATTGAATAGGGCCCACCCTCATATGATCTGACCTCATCGATAAAGATACTGTTTCCAAACGAGGCCACATTCTGAGATTCCAGGTGGACACGAATTTTGGGGGAGCGCTATCCAATCCAGGATACCTTCCATTCGCAAAACCAGTAACTAAGCTCATTAGACCTCCTATCTAAAGAAGAAGAAGAGCGAGAAAGAGACTTGCTTCTGCGAGGTAAGCCCTGCCGAGTCTTCCTGGCTTCTGGTCCTTGAGCTTCATGCTCTGACGTAGTGGTATCTACTCTGCCTGCTCAGAGGCTTTCTTTTAACCCCCTCTTCTTAAAAACTAGATTCTAAGCTTATTTTCTTGTAGTGGAGGCTGCTGGGTAAAGAACTTCCTGTCACATGAAGTGTTAGCTTGGGTCTTTCAGAGATTTTTAGGGTACTGGGGGAAAATTGTCCACGTGGTGCTTCTGAGAGGCGGCCTAGTCATAACCAGGAAGGCACGAGAAGAGGCCGTGTGGGAGAGGTACTAGAATAATTACCTTCTTACCACCGAAACACAGATCCCTCTTTGCTCTTGGCCATCTGAGTTGCAGGAGACTGTTGCTGCTTGTGTGCGATGCTTGAGGGCCCCGTCCCTGCCTATCTCGGGTGCTGCCTGTGAATTATACTCTGTTTTGGTGAAAATCACACTCTGTACAGCTGCGAGGGGCCTTGTTTGGGACAAACTTCCTTCTCAGTCCAGTTTATTAATACTTTTTAAGAACTGCCTTTGTGTCGATTTGCACCCTGGATTGTGGAAGGGGAGGACACTGGCCTCTAAAGAAAGAGATAGAAACTCCAGTGGAAAATATTCACCAGCGTGGCACCAAATGATAGAAAGATCCTCTTGGGAATTTGAGATGGCTTGTGTCAACTTTTTTATTGCTCTGCAGAAAGAAAATACTGAACCCCAGAGGAACACAAAGAAAGGGAATGATATTAAACATAGAATGATTTTTAATCTTTGGCAGCAGCCCACATGCTGTAAAAAAAAAATTCTGTTCCCATTGTCATGCACCTGTCATTACTCTGAATGTGCTCTTTTTTCTCTCTTGATGGATGGTGGTCTTAAAAGCTTGCTGTTTTTCATTAGCAAAGTGAAATGGGGTGCCAGTGCTAGTGCTTTGTCATTCTGGTGGAGTATAATGCATGAATCAGTGTAATTATTCAGTGTTTGCATAATCAGCAAGATTTTGAAGGGGAATGTTGCACAACTCAGAAGTGGCCTAATTTCACCTGACAATATTCCATTCAGACTCCAAGCATCTCCTCTGAGAAGCAGTGAAGTGTTGGTGGATTTCCTTAAGGACCAAGGCAATGATGTGGGAAATTGAGTTGTCCTAAATCCCTAGTTAATTATGATATGCCTGGTGGTCACTTAGAGGGTCTTGCTCTAGATCTCAAATTATATATGCATCCCTAGTGTTTCAGAAATGTCATTCATTTATTGTGTGTGAAACAGAATATATTGTTCCATGTGAGTCTGGTAATGAGTTAGCAGCCAAATTCATTAAATTTAAGGGCAGAGTGAAGTTAAGTCCCAGAAATGTAGGCAATTGGAGAGGAGTCCTCATAGGAGGGCTGAGGTTGGATAAAGAGATTGGCCGAATAAGGGACCTTAGAAGTGATCTGGGAAAACTCTACTTAAGTTAAATTTATACTCTTCTAGAGAGCCTCTTCTACAAGAAAGAAGCTTGTTCAGTTGAGCTGTATTAGGAACCTTTGCAATACCAACTGCAAGAAGGAACACGGAATTTTCTTATTTAAATCCATTTATTCCCACCCAGCATGACACCAGCACCAAAAATCTGATCCAGGGCTGGATCTCACAGTCACCTCGTTCATCTAATTTGGACTAGATTGCTTTTTTTTTTTTTTAATTTTATGACAAACTTCTTTTTTTTTTTATTGAATGTTAACTATGTACATTGATACTCTTCTGGGGTACAGTGTGGGGTTTTCACATGCATTCTGAAATACTTCCATCAAACTGGTCAACATAGCCTTCATGTCATTTTCTCAGTTATTGCTTTAAAA
>CAUYTI010010118.1:0-11506 GCA_963575145.1 Galago senegalensis | reverse complement strand
AAGTTTTGCAATGAACTAGTGGGACTTACTGGTTATAAGCCATTTGTGTTCCGATTTTTAATCAAAGGGCTTTGTCATCATATCTGGACAGGTTATAAGTCATTCTATCTTAAGAGATTTCTTTTTTTTTTTTTTTTTTTTGAGACAGAGCCTCAAGCTGTCCCCCAGGGTAGAGTGCCCTGGCATCACAGCTCACGGCAACCACCAACTCCTGGGCTTAAGCGAGTCTCCTGCCTCAGCCTCCCAAGTAGCTGGGACTACAGGCGCCTGCCACAACGCCTGGCCATTTTTTGGTTGCAGCCATCATTGTTGTTTGGCAGGCCCAGGCTGGGAATTCGAACTCGCCACCTTAGGTGTATGTGGCTGGCGCCTTAGCCACTTGAGCCACAGGTGCTGAGCCATCTTAAGAGATTTCAACTCACTATGGAGCTCAAAACTGATTTACTTATTAGGCAAAAAGGAAATGTGATTGGTCTTATTTGTGAAATGCATTGCCTTCCTTTTGAAGTCATGAAAACACAGAGAGAGAGAGAGAGAAAGAAACTGCTGTTCTTTCTGAGTACAGAATCTTAGAATCTAGACAAGTCTTTGTAAGTATGGCGCTTGTTGCAATTTTTTTTTTACCTACCTCCCGTCAACATATTAACGATTTAGCACATTCTCTTTAAATAAAAGGCTGCCATTTTGGACTGTTGCCACCAACTTCTCAACTTTAAAGCTGCTCTTTTGTGTCACATGGATGTTAATGAGCGGGGGAAACCCCATTACTTTAGTGAAAGTCTAGCTCAATGAGGTGCCTCTTTGGTGAGTTATTCTCTTTAAGATATAGTGTCGAAATATTTATTTAAAATAAAGTTAAGAGTATCAATGCCAGCATTTTTGTTTTTAAAAATGGGTACCTTTGGAAACGCATTTATATCAAGAACGTTCAAGAATTACAGAAAACAGCTGCACATAATCTTGAGAAAAATAGCTTTAGCTTTGTATAATTTTTACACTGTTTAAGGACTGCGCTTGAAAGAATTTGAAATCAAGATGATTGACATTACTAAGCTTTTTCTTATGCCGCACACATGGGTTTTTTAAAAAAAGAGTACTCGGCATGCAAAACATAATTGCTCTCTGCTTCTGCAAAGGGTTCCCCTCAATAGAATTGCATTTTCCTGATATAACTGATTAAAATAAATTAAATGAGCCACTCACTTATTCTTCCAGTTTGCAAACTTTGAAATTTTTAACAGGGTTTTTATATAGGCGTACATCGTGCAACTCTACACACTATTTAGTAAAGTGTATTCTAAGTGAGCTTTTGGAAACCTAGATAACAATGTTCTCCATAGAGAGAGAAGACAACACAATGGCACACCCAGGGGCCATCAGGCCGCTCCTTGGCCGCCATACATCTCTCATCCGGGGTCTTCTCCAGTCAGCCGGTTCTTGCCTACTCTGAAGAGGCTCCCTCTAAGGTGGGAGCTGCTTTGGGTAAAACATTATTTTATTTCCTTTATTTTTGCATCACCATTTGGTCAGTGTTGATGGTGAGAGAAGCACAGTCATTGGGCTAGGCTTCCATTTCTATGTCTTCCATAATCATTTGCTTTATTATTAAATAAAATACACACACACACATGCACACACTTGCGTGCGACGTACCTCATCCCTGTAATCCTAGCATTCTGGGAGGCCCAGGTGGGTGGATTGGTTGAGCTCAGAAGTTCAAGATCGACCTGAGCAAGAGTGAGACTCTGTCTCTAAAAGTTAGCCAGATATTGTGGCAGGCACCTGTAGTCCCAGCTACTTGGGAGACTGAGGCAAGAGGATCACTGAAGCCTACGAGTTTGAGGTTGCTGTGAGCTATAACACCAGGGCACTCTACCCAGGATGACTAAGTGAGACTCTGTTTAAAAAAAAAAATCTCTATATGTGTTTGGTCTCTCTCTATGTGTATATGTTACATTATTAGTTACGTTGTATTATGTAGGTGTATCACATTACAAAGATGAGCTTGTTTCAAGACTTTTTGTAAAGAAATCTCAGCTAAGCCACTTGTGAACATGTGCATGATTTTGGTGGTAAATCCATGACACTTGCAGTACAGAAATACATCAGAGTTTAGAAAAATGTTGCAGAATAACAGCTACCTGGCTTAATGTAACTTACCGAGCAAGTGATAGTTGTTAAAAACAAACTCCATGCATTGATCAAGGGAATGACTACATGCAGGGGTCCTCAAACTTTTTAAACAGGGGGCCAGTTCACTGTCCCTCAGACTGTTGGAGGGCCAGACTGTGGGCTAGGATAGTCGGCCGCTGAGCAGGACAGGCAGGGCGGCAAAAACACCTGGCAGGCTGGATAAATGTCCTCGGCGGCCCGCATGTGGCCCACGGGCCAAGGATGCCTGGGACTCCAAACTACAATGGGAAGGGAGAGAAGGGAGAAGAGAAATCCTCTATCATCTGGAGGGAATAGCAGAAGAAATATCAGAAATAATCTACTGATTTTTCAGTTTCCATCTTAAACTAGATCCTGTGTCACTGTGTCTGTTGTCACCAGGTGTGATAAAACCTCACATAGGTGGTTTGTTTTTGTTTTCTCTGAGAAGTTTGGGGGAGTGAAGGGGAGGGAGCTGGTCCAGCCTTTCAACATTCTGATGGGGTTTCCTCCAGGGTCTGCTGAGGGAAGAATGTCTTCTGGGTAAATTTCCACTCTCTCAGCAGGGAGTGTTTTGCATGAACTGACTCCCAGGAGAATATGTTATTCCATACAACAAAAGCCCAGGCAGTGACTCATATTAAAACTGACCAGGAGAGGAGGAGGGGGAACAGGGACCTGGAAGGGGAGGTTGGGGGGAGGGTAGAGGACCTGATTTACTTTCTAAAAACTGACTACAGCTTTCTGGGAAATGAAAAACCTCTGAGGTCTCTGTTTTTCCCTGTGATGCTTTTGTATAGAAAGTACTATTTGAAATGTGTCATAAGGATTTTCTAAGATGAAATGAAGATTCTCAGTGAAGGGGAAGAAGAACCAGGAGTCTTTTACAGGAAAAGTAACGAAACGGTCTTTCTGGCCCACAGCTGTGAGTTCTAACATCAACCATAATTGATAAGATGCACGTGGCTAATTTAATAAAGTCACTGACTGCTCGCCACTGGAAATAAGACCCTGATTTTCAAGGAAAGCCATTTCTTGCCTGGATTTGCATGTCACATGGCCCCACACAGCCTACGAATGGATTCTTCTCACATGGGCTAAGACCCTTGAATCTCAAACATCTTTTCCTTTTCAGAAAGGTTAGAGAATCCCAGACTATCGCCGCCCTGATGTTTTCTATTGTTAGATGGCCGCTTCTTGATAAAATGATACAGTTCTGCAATTCGATCCTTTTAATTAGCTTTTTTATTATTACAACATGCGCTGGGGTCCTAAACTTCCGAGGATTTATTGATAAGGGCGCCTTCCACTTGTACTACCTCATTTTATTGCTGTTTTTATAATGGTTTCTAACTAATAAAATGTTATCTTATTCATTTTGTTTATGTGTAATAAATCCGGAGCCTTTCCCCTTCTTCTACTACGGGTGTGCTCGGGTGGGGGAGATGGTCTCGACATGTTAAACCAATGATGTCTTTTGCATACAAATAGAAATTAGTACGAGAGCTTTTCATTAAGGCAAGTATCGCTGTTTCTGCCTGACCTGGGGAAAATTAATATTCTAAATATGGATCACGTGACTTAGAGTTTTGCCTCTTTCCAGCAACTGGAGCTGTGAAAAGACGCCTGGAATAAAGTCGAGGTTTCTTCTATCAGCAAAATTATTTCCTCAATGAAGAAAATAGATATTCAGGGGAAAAAACAGCGTGTGCAGGTTTTAGGCGGCCTTAAATCCTGGACCAACGCTTATTAAGGCCTTGCAATGTAAGGTAGGTGTGGAGGTAAATAAGAAATAGGGTCCCTGTCTCCAGAGAGCTTATATTTTTATGGGAGGAACGGACAGTCTGTAAATGATTGCACCGATGGATAGGAAAGTTCAGTTGTGATAAGGGACGGGAAGGGAGACTCAGGAAGCTGAGAGGGTGTATCACATATCACACTGGGGTTCCTCCATTCACTCCTTATTTTCTTCCTTGATTCAGAGAAAGGGAGGGCGGCACTCTAGCCTGGTGAGAGAGGCTGGGGCTCACAGACCCTCTCCCAGCTGCCCGCCCTGTGGAGGACACGCCATTCCTCCCAGGGAGTGGGTGGGCAGGGCTGGGACTGAGAGAAGGAGCCGCCATGCTTACTGAGCTTTGGAAAGCACTGGATATTTATGGTGGACATAGTCAGGCATGGGACAGTGACAATGGCAAGGGGAAGGGCAGGGCCATGCTGTTGGGGAGGAGTGAACAGTGCTAGGATGCAGGGGCTGGAGGTGAGTCTGGGAAAGCTGGTTGAAGGTAAATAGTGAAGGGTTTTGTGCACCTTGCTGAGGCATTTGGATTTTGTTCTGAGAGCTGTGGGGAACTTTCGTAGGAATGTAAAGAGGGGGATCAGGGTGGGCATAGTCAGTTGCCTATGACCCAATGTCCATCTGCCCTCCAACTCCCATTCCTAAGAGAGCTTCTGTTTATTTTCAGGTATTTACCACTCTCCAATAGCCTAGGAAGTTGAACCAACCTCTGACCTCAGAGCTTACCCTCATTAAAAGTCACCCTCCCTCTCTTTTAACACTTTTTCAGTCCTGGTTGGACTGGCCACTCCGGACAGAGCCAATCAGCTCATGACTTCACTTTGGCTGTAAGAACCAGTTTAGGAAAGAGCATATGACCAGTTCCTGACAATTAGATGCTAAGTGGGGATCTGTGGGAAAATTCTGGAGAAGTCCCTTCTCTCTTAAAGGACGCCGTTTCACCCCATGGAAGTCAGGTACACAAGTGCAGCCCTGATTGCTGTAGTCGGCGCGCTCTCTGGCTGAAGGTGCAGTCGTATGGGTCTGAATCCTCACCACGCCCCTCACTCACATGGGATCCTAGGCAAAGTGCACAGCCAGCATAATGGAATCTGTTTTACAGGAGGCTTAGCAGAGTAGTTGGCTTATGGCTTGTGTCTAATAAATGTTAGTTTTTTATCCTTTCATTGAATATTTACAGCACTTCCTATGACCAGGTCCCATACTGAGGATTTAGGGTAGTTTTTTATCTAACCTTTTTTTTTTTTTAATCTCACAGCACACTTGAATCTATAGTTAAAGTTCCATGGCGCCCTTTAATTATGTTGATCAAAAGAGTAAAATGATAATAATAATATACTTACTGTGCTTTGAACTTTTTTGGAAAATAATTTAATTAATGATCTTTAAACATTTTCTTGGCACACCTAAGGTCCTGGGGCACACTGGTTGAAAATCACTGAGATGGAGTAAGCAAGAAAGACACAGAGTCCTTGCCGCTAAGGACCGTGCAGGGCACGACTTCTCCTGCATGTGTCTCTCGTGTGTATTTCGTTGTCCTCCTGCTGCAGTTAGTGACTGGCAGGTGCTCTGCTTGTGTTTGTAGCTGCCCGGTGACGTCTATAATGATGGCTTGTATGTGATGAGTACTCGCTGGATGTCTGCTGAAAGGAAATGCCAAACTAAACATTCACCGTGCTCTTCCTGAATGCAAACCCCAGCTGGGCCACCGTGGCGATGCTTGTGGAGCGACTGTGCCTTTTAGTAGTTAGGTGAACTAGTGCAGGCTTTAGAAAGGCAAACCTTTGAATTCTGGGTGACCTTCTTTCCTGGCCCCTAACATGATAATAAGGCCTGTTTTGCTAAGGGTATTATGAGGGATTAAATGAGAGGAAGGAAATTATATACACTATATATTATACACAGTACATCACCTGAAACTGCATTATATATGCAGTAGGCCCTCCAGAGCTGGCCACCTCCCTACACTGACCACCTCCTTAACATGGCCTAGATTTCATGAACTTAACATGCACCACATGTACGTATCAGTACAGTGGGCCTGGTTCCTAGCCAATCACCTCTATATGTTGACCAGTTTGTTACAGTCCCTTGGGTGGGCACCTTACAGAGAGGTTCTACTGTAAATGTACTATTTATTACATGTAATGCACTTCGTGGAAGGAAATGATTTCAACAAATTATAGTTATTTGTTACTGGGGTATTTCACTGACACAAATATCCACTTTGTATTCATTTGGGCATTTTAAGTTAACAGTCATTTGGAAGCATATGTTTATATCTGCCTTACAACAATCTACAAGTATTTCTAATCCACATTGGTTAACGGCTACACTCACGGCCAAAGCTTGGGTGTGACTAATCAGAAACTTCTGTCTAAGACTTTGAATTATGAGAGAATAATGGGAAGAGATAGGGACAGTTAGAAGTTCTTCACGGCAGCTATGCTGGACTCAGGAGTTTGCGGGTATAGGGTGAATCTGGGGAAACTGAGTCTAATAGTGTGGATGGGGGGGAGGGGAAGAGCACATGGCTGGTAGTGATGGGGCAGGATCCTGGATGCACTTAGGTTCCTGAACCTATGTCTTCAGGCTTTGGATCTATTCCTTGAATGTTCCAATACCCTCTCTATATTCCCTTCCTGTGTCAATCAACTAGACTTGATTTCTGTTCTTTGCAACCAATGACCCTGGGTAGAACAACAAATATTAGAATCTGTAAACCAGAAACTCAAGTTTTATACTTGTATGGCATTGGTGGAATAGCTTCTGAGATACTGAAGGTTATTTGTCTCATTAAAAAGTAGACTTGAAAAAAAATCAATATGAAATTTTCTCTCTTATGCTTCCTAAACCATTAAAAACCAGCTACTCAGCTGTGAGGCTCCCATAAAAAATAGCCTTATCTTATATTCCTTGAACTTGGCCAAAATCCAGACCTGATGCTGTTCAGATGATGTTATTTTCAACGTGTCACTTATTTCATGGCAATCTTCTGCTGTATGTGTAACTGAAAAAAATGTTGGCTCCAATCCATGGGCCAATAATTTAAATCCAAACTCCGTCCCAACTTTTTACCTTGACTTGCCCTTGGAATATAACCTTTTTAATAGGTATTGTCTTAGTCCTAGAAAGGGGATCTTCTTGTCAACAATTTTTAGCTTAGCTGTCGTTAAAACCTTTTTTTTTTTAGTCTGGAAGATAGTTTCAATAGAGGGTTCTGTTAGGATGAACCTGTGTCTAGAAGTTGCCTAGGTTTTGTGTTCATTCCTTCTCAGAGAAGACTGGAGGTTTCTATAGCTCATGGTTGTCTTGGGTGCTAAATAGTATACAAAGAAAGATAAAAAACAGTGCCGGATTTATGGTCAAAAGTAAATTTGAAAGACAATAGAGATGATGTAGTCTAGTGAAGTCAAAGTATCCTCATCATAGCAGCCTCAGGCCATGGGCAGGTTGTCTGGGGAGTTGTTGAGGCTATTTTTGGAGATGTACCCAAATACAGTGAGACAGGTGCAATGGTCAGTGAGTGATGCCTGTCATGGGAGCCGGAGTGAAGAGTAGTACACATGTCAATTATTTGCCCTCTGGACTAGTCCAATCCTTGGTCTCACTGGTGAAGAACAGAATCTCAGAAGGGGGAAGGAGCTTTCCACGGCTTGTCAGCTTGTGACGTCCTATTCTTCCAGATAAATGCATTGGTCTCTCAATGGTTCTTTACAGAGTGTGATTTCAAGCCCTTGTTCACACTTTCCTCTGCATGTATCTTGATTTGCTGTGTGAGGACAGCGTGGTATCTGTCAGACATCAGCTACAGTGTCAAGACTCACCTGCGTTTGAGTCCCAGTTCATTTATTCCCTAATGCCGCTGAAACTCAGCTGCCTCATCTCAAAACCAGATTGATGATTATTTCACACCCACAGAGTCATAAAGAACCATTCATTCACAAATATTTCTTGTGCACTTGACATAGATGTCAGCACACTGTGGGTGGAACAGTGAACAAAATAGGCAAAATCCTTTGCCTTCCTGGAACCCACTTTCTTTTGGGTTAGATGAGATTTTATCTGAGTGTGTGGATTAAAGAGAGTCCGGAATGTAGCAAATACACAGTGATCGCTGGTTCCCTCCCTCCCCACCTTGCTGGCCCTGAGTGCTATGCACTGCTTTAGAGTGGTCTGACGAGGGCAGAGCTGCTGGGCTGACAGTGACCTTCATCATTAGGGACATATACTACATTTGGCTAATAGCAGCCTAAATTCATAAGAGATCTCGGGAGACAGTTCTTTTGCTCTGGGGATCCTTTGCTGGCCTGAGTAAGCTATAAATGGCATCCAGGGGTGGCCACAGACCACCTGTTTGGTACCCTGTCCTCAAACAACGAGTTCTGCCACGGGCCTCTCCTGCACACCTGCTGGACAGTGACTCCTTACTCTCTCCTTCCTAATCCCCTACCTTTTTGCTGCCTCCTTTCCATACGCATAGAGCGAAGGAAGAATGAAACTCATGAAGGATAAATGCTGGCAGGGCTCAGAATCAAATTAGTGAGCAGTCTCTCCCTCTCTTTTTGCAAAAGGAGGAAGGACTCTAAAATCTAACTGCTCACATTTCCTTCTTGAACTTTAAGGAGATTCTATTAGGAGCAGAAGAAAGGGGGCAACGACCTCCCCCACTCACCTGCCCATCTTGTAATTGTGATCTGTGCCTCTTTTTCTAGTTCCCATCCTGTAAGCTTTAGGAAAATCGGTGCGGCTATTCATCAAGAAAAGGCTGGGTTGTTAGTTAACAAAAAGATTCAGTTCTTGTGGCAGGGGGATGGGGAGGTGTAAAGAAACCCCGATAAAATGAATTAAAAATGTCCAAATATTTCAGTGGCTGGTTCCTAGAATCCCAAGAAAGATGTATTTATAGAAGCAGGTCTGGCAGTGTGAACCAGAATTGGATTGATCTCCTTCCCTCCTAGATTTGATTATTTCCCCCAGGTGGTTCACACTATTACAACATAACAAAGAGCTAAATAAATTCCCAGGGAAGTTTTCACTTCCCTCTCTTTCCTGCTCGGTTTGGGGTGTGCCACGGAAAATAGTGCTTCTGGAAAATTCTGTTGTGTTCTGGTCCCTGTTTTTCACAGCCTTGGGGAAGCCAATTGGAAATTAGACTTCTGCCTGTAGACAGATACATGTAGAATTTTTTCTCCCACACAAAGATAATGATGCTCTTGGTGTGAGGGGAAGTTGGCAGATGTTTCCTGGGTGGTGTAAGACATTGGAGGCTGGCACAAATTGTGGGGGTGGTTTCCACATCTGGTTTTCATTTCCCAGTTATGTAAGCAAAGAAGTGATAGCAGCAACATCTTTTTTTTTTTTTTTTGGCCAGGGCTGGGTTTGAACCCGCCACCTCCAGCATATGGGGCCAGCACCCTACTCCTTTGAGCCACAGGCACTGCCCAGCACTGTGTTTTTATATGTGGCATATCTTGCCTGTGTGGAAAACTCTGTAAACTTTCCGAGTGTTGCACTGGCACCAGCATCCTTCAAATCTCATAGTCACCTTGTGAAGAAAGCTGGGCAGAAATTATATTCCCTAATTCACATTACAGAAACTGGGCAGGAATCTTGCTTATGCTACTGTGTAAGACAGAGGCAGGACCAGGATTGAGACCCACATCTCGTGTACCTGGGCAAGTCTTGTCCCACTTCTTCCTGTCTAGGCTAGCTGTACTTGTTCAGGAGGCTGATGGCCTTCAAGCTCTTCTTGATCATTGACCAAGCTGCCAGCTCCAGTCTTGGGTCACTTGCCATCCAGCTGAGGGCCTCCACATTGTCAGAGCCTAAAATTGACCGCAATGTGGACTTCTTCATCTGTGGCCACCCAAGGCCTCCAAGCAAAAGAGATCATTTGGGCTTCAAGTCATGCACTCACTGGTTAGAGAATCTTAAGGTCCATCTTTTCCAGTCACTAACTTGATTTGTTGGTGTTCCAGTTTTATCATATAAGAAGTGGGGATGGCAACTGTTTGCCTCATGAGATTGCTGTAATAACTAAGGGAGAAAATTAATGTGAAGATAATTTGTGAAAGATAAAGTGTTGTGTTAGTGTAAGTTATTCATGTATTACACAGCAGTTACTGTGTGCCAAGCCCTATTTTGAAAGCTTTTTTTTGTTTTTGTTTTGAGACAGAGTCTCACTATGTCACCCTTGGTAGAGTGCTCTGGCATCATAGCTCACAGCAACTTCAAACTCTTGGGCTTAAGCAATTCTCTTGTCTCAGCCTCCTGAGTACCTGGGACTGTAGGTGCCTACCACAACACCTGGCTAACCTATTTTGAAATCTTTACAAATACCAGTTCAAATAATTGTCACACTAACCCATGAGGTAGGTTTTATTATAATGATAATCCTTGTTTCACAGATGTGGAAACTGCTTGTCTATATCACACAGTTGTGAAATGTCTAGCTGGGCTATGAACCCAGGCAACAGGGGGGAGACCAGAAGGTGCATTTTTGGCCATGCCCCCAGGCTGCCTGTGATGTGTGATTACTGTGATTATGGTCAAAGATGCAGCTCGAAAGGCACAAACTGATCTCATTCTTTCTCTTTTAAAAGTCTGTGAAAAATAAAATTGAATTGCGCAGAGAATGAATCAAGAAGTGCTAAAGATCAAAGCAGAAGTTAATAAATTAAAAAAGAGAAAGGTGCAGAAATGATACTTTTATGAGATAATTCTTTGAAAAACCACAAAAGAAGAAAACTTCTTGAAGTCTGATTTTTAAAAAAAGAATAAATAAAATCATAGCCGCAAATACTAAAAATGATAGAAGATTTGATCACTTATTAGAAGGCAGAAAAAGAGAATTTTATCTCCAATTCTATAGCAGGACATGTGAAAAATATTCCTAGGTCAATTTCCTAAGTTAATTATGGTGATTTATATTTTCTTAGAAAATTGATCTAGGAATATTTACCTGTATTTTTTTTTCATGCGTCTTGGCATAGAACACCCAGCATAATCCTTAAGCGTGACACTTAAAGGGATTCCATGAAGGAGAACATGTCCACCATTATAGCTATAGTTCAATCCAGATTTGGCAAAGAGATGAAAGAAATAAAGTAGAATTATCCAAAAAGAGAATATAAGCCATGTAGATGATGATCTTAACAATATAAAAAGCTCAATCAAAGGAGTAAATAAATGAATAAGAATTCAGCAAATGGCACGTTAGAAAATAAATATCTGACATTAAATTTTCTGCATACTGGCCATAATTAATTTTCAAAAGACACTGGGAAAACCCCACTTCTTTCATAAAACTAGCCAACCCTTGTATTAGAATGTTTATTGCAGCCCAATTCATAATTGCCAGGTCATGGAAGAAGCCCAAGTGCCCATCGATCCATGAATGGATCAACAAACTGTAGTATATGTACACCATGGAATACTATGCAGCCATAAAGAAAGATGGAGACTTTATGTCCTTCATGTTCACATGGATGGAGCTGGAAAATGTTCTTCTTAGCAAAGTATCACAGGAATGGAAGAAAAAGTATCCAATGTACACAC
>CAUYTI010010114.1:0-27121 GCA_963575145.1 Galago senegalensis | reverse complement strand
CTGTCCCCCTGGGTAGAGTGCCGTGGCATTACAGCTCACAGCAACCTCCAACTCCTGGGCTCAAGCGAGTCTCCTGCCTCAGCCTCCCAAGTAGCTGGGACCACAGGCGCCCGCCACAACGCCCGGCTATTTTTTGGTTGCTGCAGTCATTGTTGTTTGGCGGGTCTGGGCTGGGGATTCGAACCCGCCACCTTAGGTGTACGTGGCTGGCGCCTTAGCCGGTTGAGCAATAGGTGCCGAGCCAGGAGGTTTATTATTATGAGAGCTGGGACATAAGTCTAAGATAACTTTCCAAAGTCCCAGTGTGCTGGAAAGGAACCCTCTTCTGTCTTGGCATTGGAAATAAAAACAAAACCCTGGAACCCAGCGCTCGTCCACATGGGCCATGGTGTGTGATCGTGTAAGCCAGTGATTGTCTTCTGCTGTGCCCTAAGAGGATTTCAGGTGTGTGTGAAAAGTTTTAAAGAGCATTAATTAAATTATTTTTGAAAGAAGTTCAAAGCACAGTAAGTATCTTCTTTTTTTTAACTCTTTTTTTTTTTTTGATCAACATAATTTACGTGTGCCACAGAAGTTAACTATAGGTTCAAGGGTGCCATGAGATAAAAAAAAAAAAAAAAAAGTTGAAAAATACTGATTTAACCTATAGTAACTGGTTCTTCTTATGTGGTAACATCTGACCGGACTGTGGAGAGAATGGAATGAAATACTTATGAAAGCACATTAGATAGCTATTGATATTAGTAAGGGCTACTGATGTTATTAAAGTAAATATCCAACTTGACAGCAGGTGGCAGAACATAGTGGTTCAGGGCATGTGCGCTGGAAGGCCCGGGGTCAAATGGTCAAATCTGGATTTTAACAAGCAGGGGTTATGCCACATTAGGATGTGACAAATTACATAAAACTCCACACACCTCTGTTTCCTCCTGTGTAACAGAAGGATGGTGAAACTAGAACCTACCACCTAAAACTGTTTTTGAGGTGTAATGCCTGGGAAACAGTAGGCGTTCAGTAAATAGTTATTTTCACCTTCACTAAGTCCACTCAGTCTCCTTTGAGCTATGCTGGCGCTGATACCCCTGCACTGACACAAGTAACTACCCCGCCCAGACCAAAGCGTGTGTGTACATGTGTGTATGATCTGTACGTGTAAAACCTTGAACTAAGGGTAAAGTAAGAGAAACATTTAAAAACTAAGCTAAGAAAACCCATTATAATATTAGTTACATATATATATGTAGTCCTCTGTTTCAAAAGAGTGTTTGCATAATTTAATTAAATACATAAAAGTAAAATTAACATTTTTGTCACGAGGTTAAAATGCAAGGAGTAAGGGGTTCTTTCTGGGGTGCTGAACATGTTTCGTAATAGGTCAGGCATGGTGGCTCACACCTGTAATCCCAGCAGTCTAGGAGGCCAAGGCAGGTGGATTGCTTGAGCTCAGGAGTTCAAGATCAGCCTGAGCAAAAAGTAGACCTTATCTCTGCTAAAAATAGAAAAATTATGCCAGATGTAGTGGCACATGCTTGTAGTCCCAGGCACTTGGGAGGCTGAGGCAAGAAGATCACTTGAGCCCAGGAGTTAAAGGTTGGTGGATACCACAGCACTCTACCCAGGGCAACAGAGTAAGATTCTATCTAAGGAAAAAAGGAAGGAAGGAAGGGAGGGAGGGAGGGAGGAATGAGGACGGGAGGGAGGGAGGAATGAGGACGGGAGGGAGGGAGGAAGGAAGGAAAGAAAAAAGGAAGGAAGGGAGGAAGGAAGAAAGGGAGGGATCTGGAATTAGTGGCTTCACAACTTTGTGAATTGAATATATTAAAATACCCTGAGCTATATACTATAAAGGGTAAATTTTATAGAATGTGACTTATATATCAACAAAAAATTATACCTCAAAAAAAATTATTGAACTTTTATAGCTTTAGTAGATAGCAATTTAAATATTTAGCAGAGATAAAAATAAAATAAGATTTCAAACTTCATCTCCACTGGAGGGGGTTGAGGGATCTGTCAAATGACAAAACCATACCTGTGCTGGGGGGCAGGTGAGACTGGAGCCTTTCATGCTCCTGTTTCTACCTGGTGACACTTGCCCTGGTTTCCCTCTGGCTGGGCCTCTGAATACACCTGGCAACTCACACACTGTTGCAGGGTTAAGATGAGTATAACTGAGTAGTAGCTAGAGAATAAAGTCCACATGGACTCACCACATCCAACAACTCAGGTTATGCTGGAAACAAAATTCAAGTCAAATTGAACAGGAAAAATAGGTAAGTCCCCAAGACATTAAAAGCTTTTGTAAAAACCAAGTGTCTATGGTACATCTCTTTTTACAACATGGTCCAGCAGAACTGAAGACTCCACAATAAGGAAAGCGTTTCTGCAGGTCCCACAGGACTTGTAATAGTAAAACCTCCAAGGTTGTCTATGACAACATGACTTACAAGCACTGCTCACCCTCAGTTAGGGCTGCCAGACTACAAACATGAGTGGATCCAGAAACAGGGCCGGATTCGGAGGGGAAACAAAGAGGATATTTACCAAATACTGCCGTACATGAGGCACAATTCTAAGCATTTTGTGTACACCGCTGCACATAAATCTTAGAAGAGCCTCAGCAGTCGGACTATTCTAGTCAGCTCCACTTAGCAAATAAGGAAGCACAGGGGGCTAAATTCAAACAACTAGTAAGTGACAGAGTATTTGGACCCAGGGGGTGTATTTCTCCCCATCCACAATCCTCATTACTAGACTAACACTGCTTCTACAGGTTTATTTGGGACATCCAAAGTGCTCTGAGGACTGTTGCAGTTAGTTACCAGGAAAGCCTCTTTGGGGAGGAAGCATTCAGAAAGTTCTGGTAGAGAGACAGAGAAGGCTTCAAGAGGTGGAGATGCTGGGCAGCGCCTGTGGCTCAATGAGTAGGGCGCTGGTCCCACATACTGAGGGTGGTGGGTTTGAACCTGGTCCTGGCCAAACTGCAACAAAAAAACAGCCAGGCACTGTGGCAGGCACCTGTAGTCCCAGCTACTCGGGAGGCTGAGGCAAGAAAATCACCTAAGCCTAAGAGCTGGAGGTTGCTGTGAGCTGTGACACCACAGCACTCTACCGAGGGTGACAAAGTGAGACTCTGTCTCTAGAAAAGAAAAGAGGTGGAGATGCTGAGACCTACACAGAGACTGAGGTCACAGGGAAGAACATTTGAAGCAAGAGATCCAACAGAGAGAGACACACAGAGCCTTCCTCAGAGTAAGTCCATCGCCTGCACGGCATGCAGGGATTCTGAAGAAGGGAGAGAGAAGCAAGGCGTGGCAAGGAGTATAGATCAAGGCCATACACAGGGGTTTTGAATGCCAACCTGAATCTGGGCTTTATGAATGATGGCAACATTGAAGGAACACTGAGCTCCATCAATATGCCTATTTTTCCTGATTAGCCTGTGCTCTAATCTAGGAACTATTGCATACGCAGGTGCAAAAGTGACTCAGCCGTCCTATGTAATTTTGTTCAGCCTCCTTGAACCCTCTAAGCAAATCTTCTATTTCCCTTTGGAGCATTGTTGGAAAAAGTTATTCTTTTAATCAGTCTCTCTTTTTAAAATTTCTGTGTCGAGTACTTCTATTCTACACGGCATGCGGCTCACAAGGTGATACAGCATGGTGAGAATGGGGCATGTGGGTTGATCTGAATTCTAATCTTGATGCTTCCTTGATAGATTCCATCCATTGAACATCCATTTGATTAACTTAAGTATAGGAAGACCTGTAATAGATGGAGAGACTTAATGAATTATGCCCTACAAGAGTTAAGTCTATTAGGAAACAAGACCAACACCAAAATGTAAATTCCAAAACCTATGCTAATTACACAAGCATGACAGGGGAAGTCCAAGCAGGCAGCTAGTTCAGGAAGGCTTCGTGAAGGTGGGGAGTTCTATGCTAGCCTAGACAGCCAGTGATGGGCAAGGAGAGTACCTGACAGATGACAGCACAGGCACACAGGGGCTGGCACACAAGCCCATTCTGGGGACGATGGCTTATTCACACGTAATGACAATAGAATCGAGAAAAATGCCCAAGAGGAGAAGTTGTTTCAGTCATTCTCTGATTTTGTCTCTACCATCACTTCTTCTCAAATTCTCCATTTCAAATAAGAACAGGAAAGGGGAAAAGCAAGAGAGAGAACAAATGATGAGCTACCTCTTTGCTGATCTGGTATCTCAGCTCACTCTTGTCTGTCCAGGGAACATGTCTGTTGCTCTGAGCAGTTCTCCACTTCTTTGAGTGTCTGTAATAGAGTCGAGTGGAAATAATAGCAGCCCCAGTTTCTCCACCAGGGCTGTAGGGATGCTGATGGTTCACTTGCCTAGCCCATTTAGATTGCGTGAAGATAAATGGCAATCATGTTTCATCACGTATTAATTTCCTTCTTTCATCTGAGAACTCCATAACATATTACAAACATTATTCCTTGCAAAATCTCTGTGAAGTAGGGAGGTGAGTAATGCTGTTGCCCCCGTTTGCATGCTGTAGGGACTGAGTCACAAAGAGTTCACAAAGAGCTGTTCAAGGGCACGTGTCCTTAGCACGGAGTGGAACCTAAACAGGTGCCACATTTCTGCCTCGTCATCACTGGCAATTAGCTGGCCCAGGCCTCCTCTTCAGTCCTCATTACACAAATCTGGTATTTGTAAAGTACCTGATACCTTCAGTTACAAACTTTTATCTAAACTCAAGGTTTTACTGTTATTATTAATTACCCTCATCGGCATGAATATATGTCTGTGGCTAGTACAGTAGCAAGCAAAGATGTGATCTCCCAAAGAGGAATCACCTGCCTCAAAGCAGTGACATGAAGTTTAATTGGATTAATTAATGTTTGTAAAACATTTAGTAACACTAAGATTAAAGGGTCTAATACAAAGACACAGAGCCTCGCCATTAATTACGGAAGAAAAGATTCAGCTGATGGCTGTATCTACTTCTCTGAAGAATTTCTCTCAACCATCCCCATTCAGCACAGGATTCTGACCTTCTCCAAGCTGGTTTGGGCGGGGGGGGGGTCTGTTTTTCCACATTCACAAGAGCCCTCCTGCCTTTCTGTTTTTTCCAAAAATAAAAGCACCACTCTGGAGGTAAGGCAGCTGCCCTTCTGTGACGCTTACCTCGTTTGGCAACTATTATGACAATTGCAGGTCATTAAGGACAATCTATTAAAAAAAAAAAAAGCTAAGAGAGTCTTTACATAGAAACTTCAGGCCAGTATATTTAATTTTAAGGAGTTTGAACCCGAAAGTCAGAATATACAAAACAATCCATGTTAAGGTATAACTGCTAAGAATCAGAAATTATTATAACGGATTGGGCCTTAGAAATTGCTAGATTACTCTCATCAAATCTCAGGTGGAAAAAAAAGTCCCAGGAAAACTATATAATTATTTTTCTAAGATCACAAACTATAAGAGCTTGACTCAAACCATGGACTGCAGTCTTATATGCACAGGGTGGCCATAAAGTTACAACTATCTAAATTGCACATGAACTTTACAGCCCTCCTGTAGAATGAATATACAAGTTTGCAAACTCATTCTAGAAAAAGTGCTATATACTTCATACTGAATAGCACTATGGTTACCTTCAAAGTACTTCCCTCAGGAAGCTATGCACGGATGCCAGCACCCAGTCCACCCTTCAAAGCAAGTTTGGAACCCTTTTTGTGGAATGGCCATCAGAGCTGTCATCCTGCAATGTCTCACAATTAAGTTCAAGAATTATATAGAGGGACATCCTAGAAAAAATGTTTCGAGGGGCAGGCTAGGTGCTGGTGTCAGTGCATAGCTTCCCAAGGGGAGTCCTTGGAAGGTGATCAGAGTGATATTCAGGGAGGCGGTGTGGAGCACTTTTTCTAAGAGGGGTTCTCAAGGCTGTCTGACCTCATGTAGCACCGTACGGCTACTTGCTTTTTGTAAAGGAATCAGAATAGGATACTGTGAAAGAGTTCCTCTAGAATATTTACAAGAGGATTTCATTTATGAACTATTGATTTAAACAGAATGTTTCCAGAACCTACCAACTGTGTAACACTACAGCCATGTCACACAATTAGGGCATATTCAAGTACTTAGGCAGCATCCGGAGGGTTTTGGACATAGTATTAAACCCACCCAATTACCCAAGTAAAAATCCATGCTGATGATATTGTGGGTGCTAACAAAAGAACCTACCAGGCCATCAAAGCTTACAGTAATCTTTGTTTGCAGCTCAGAAGAGCAGTTGGCCAAGGGGAAGGATAGAGTCCTTAAGACAAAAACAGAAATGTTTGTAGTAAGCAGTTAGTCACGGGGCAGGTGATACTTGGAAATCAGACAAGAAGCTGGCTCCAAAGCGTCTGTCCTCTGGTGGCCAAACTCCAGTGGGCCGTGCAAAGCGGAAGGACTTGCATGGCCCTACAGTTCACTGCCTGGCCCCTTTCTTCACTTAGGATGTTTATACAATAGGTAGAAAAAAATCAGCCAGGGGCTTGGCTTGTTTAATTTTTTTTCTTTATTTGAACTGTGGGCTGCCAAATCAATTTCTTTTTTCTTTTCTTTTCCTTCATTCTATCCATGTGGGTCTGTTTACCCCACCACCACCACCAATTCCTTGTTGCCAGGCTCAAGGATACAGGTCTGTAGGAGCCAGTCTAGCCATGAAGCACCAAGGAGGTAACATGCACCAAGGAGGTTCCTGCATGTTCTAGGGGGAGTCATTGATTCTGTCCCTACCTCTCCCTCCTTTTCACATCCATGTGCTCACTCTTAGGAACTAGTGGCCTAGAGTTCTAGCCACTGAGGGAAGAGCTTCTTACCATCAGGGAGGTCCCTGCTTGAGTAGAGGGTGCTGCGGAAGGAGGCCTTGGGGCCCACTCTGGGTGGTGTCTTGAGAGCCTTCCTGCACATATAATGGTAGGGGCCTGCCAAGTGAGCAGAGCTGAGAATAAAGTCAAAGTCAGCCAATGCACTTGACTTCACCAAGAAAATGCCCCTGAAAATTATAAATATATGAATTTTCCTGTTTGTCCTCCTTTGGTGCAGCACTGTTGATCTATTAGCAAATGCTCTGTCTTGAAGCTACCTCAGTAAATAACAATACCTCAAAGGAAAAAAAAAGAAAGAAAGAAACCTTGGGCCTAGGGCAGCGTTCCAATTCCAGGTGGCAACCTGGCAAGAGAAATGCAAATCTTTATTCCGAGGAAGAAGCTGGGGCCCAAGGCAGGTTGCCAGGCAGGAACTAGGGAACAGTAGTGCCCACAGGGGACCTTCTGCTTAGGAATGAGGCAGGAGCCCAATTAGCAGTATCAGGACACTGCCTCCCATCAGAGTGGCAGGAAGGGTGGCATGGTAATAGCACAAGGCTAGGCTGAACTCAGGACACCAGTCATGGGCCTGGGATGACCCAGGAACCAGCAGAGCCCCTGGGGCAGTGGAGGGGTAGTCAGGAGCAGGTCCCTGCAGGGGATGGAGAGAGGGGCAAAGCTGGGCCTCCTTGCTCACCGTTCTTCTGAAGTCCACGTTAGAATGAGTTATGCTGATTACCTCCCATCAGCATGTAAGATGGGCGGAGACTCTCAAGTGGATCAATCAGTGATATGTTGAGGCAGAAGAGATTGAAATTAATGACCAAGGAAGTTCAGAGCTTTTATTTGTGTATTACATATGTCTTTCAATGCCCTAAGCAAATTAATAATGGGAAATGTTACTTCCTAGTGGAAAAACGAAAGTGCTATAACAGAGTGAATGCACCTTTTAGTTCTTGGGACCTGTCCCGTTTGGTGTGTTATCCGAGGGGCTCTCTGAGATTTTTTGAGGTGTCCTCCAATTCTCAATCAACCCTGCCAAAGCACCTTAAATAAACAACTTAAATAAAATCGTGCTTGCCATGAAAATGCAACTTTAAAATCAGTCCTCCAGCTTCCAACCTGACCTCTGTTCCTAAGGATGCCTTTGGGGGCCGTCACTATCCTGGCACTCCCTTCCTTTGCACACCCATGTGAAATACACAGTAAAGATAACATTTTATTCTATGATATCACAGTGAGGACAAGTAACATTACATATACATGCCCAGTCCAGTGTGGACCAAATTATAAGAAAGTTTTTTAAAGAAAAATGTAGTAGTAGTTGATCAGATGATCAGTGCTTTTTTGAGACAAAGTCTCACTTTTGTGGTACTTGGTAGAGTGCCATAACATCATAGCTCACAACAACCTCAAATTCTTGGGCTCAAGAGATCCCCTTGCCTGAGCCTCCCAAGTAGTCGGGACCACAAGTGCCTGCCACAATACCCACCTATTTTTAAAAACAGGGTCTTGCTTTGCTCAGGCTGATCTCAAACTTGTGAGTTCAGGCAATCCACCCACCTCAGCCTCCCAGAGAATGTTTTTCTTCCCTAAAAAATAACAAAATAAAATGAAGAAAAAGACAAAAAAGCAACTATTTTATTAATCTTCCTAAAATAAGCATACTCAGTTCACTAAAGTGTTGCTTAAAGAGTGTCAGCCTATCAGGACAAGAGCATTAAGAGAAGGACTGGTTAAATCCAGAGATCTTACCACCCTGGCCTATACACCTAGTTCACCTTTGTGAGAGGCACAACCCACTAGGCCTGCATTCTGCCACCTGCAAGTCTGGTCCCAGCATATATGCCTTGTGACCAAATCTATGTGGCATTTGGCCACTTGAAGAATTATTCAAATAATCAATTACCTGGCCAAAATTTTGGCCAGGCATGGTGGCTCACACCTGTAATCCTAGCACTCTGGGAGGCTGAGATGGGTGAATTACTTGAGCTCACAAGAGAGAGACTCTGTTTAAAAAAAAAAAATCTCTATGTGACCCTGAACAAGCTGATAAGAGAAGTTCAACTATGTCCTATTTGCAGGCACTCATGAAGTGCTTATCTAGAGGAACAGGGGATTTAGCAAGCACAGCTTGGTCATCTTGAAACACTGACAGCTTATCATGTAAGAGGGGATGGACCCTGGCCTAGTGATCCCAGGGAAGAACGAGGATTCGGAGGTGGAAACTGCTGCCTAATGATTAACAGTAAGGGCTTCCTTCCATCATGTGGACCGTAGTGACTACGTCACAGATACACCAGGATATATTAAATACTTGGTGTATGTGCAGCTCATTTTATTCCAATTCAACTTCAATAAAGTAAAATAGAGTGTGAGCTTTAATATCCGATAGTTTGGACTATAATTGTTGCTCTTAGCACATACTATGTGTATGGGTGTGCTCTAGAACAAATTACTTAACCGCTACTAAGTCTCTTGGACTCAGTATGAAATTATGACACCTGTAAAGTGCTTAGCATGGAGTTAATACATGGCAAACATTACGGGCAAACTATTATTACAGGGTACTTTAGCTTTTGTGAAGTGCTTACCATTGGAACAGGTAGTTTAACATAAGCATGCGAGGCCTAAGAGGGGATAACTGGGGTGAGTTTCTAGAACCTTTGAAAGGTCATCAAAGAGCACTGGAAAGAGAGAATCACAGTCAACCTCTGGCAGCTTCACTGTCTAACTTGGGGCAATCTTCGCTGTTTAAATAAGAGAAATTAAAAGCCAGATAATCTTGACATTAGAAGGACCTTTAGAGATTGTGGGGTCTTATTCCCATCCAATGGGAGTAAATCCTACTCTATCCATGAGATGTCCCAGCCTTCTTCTTCTTCCCCTTCCCAGGGTCCCTGCAGAGGACTCTTCACAGTCAGAACTCTTTGGTGGTTTTCTGGCAGCCAGGAGCTTAACATACCAAACTCTATTAAGTGGTCAAGTATTTTGTTATAGGGCTGGGAAACACATTCACTTCCTCTCTTGCTCTCCTGCTACGTGGTGTTGAACAGTGAAGTCACTTCACTGCTGAGCCTCAGTTGCTGACTCTGTGTAATGCAGCTGATGTTACTCGCCCCAACTTTATGACATTCTAAAGCATTCAGTCTTGTTCAGCACAGAGTTCAGGGATGCTGAATGGCAGGCTGTGAGGCTGCCATCATGGGAGGTAGGAGAGATAACACTGATTGATAGAGCATGGAGTGCCCGAGTCCTCAACTCACAAACTGGTATAGTTGCTAGAAGCAAAGAGACCAAGAGCCTTCTTTCTCCCAACCTGGCATTGTGGGTGGCACTGTGGCAGGCACCTGTAGTCCCAGCTACTCAGGAGGCTGAGGCAGGAAGAGCCCTGGAGCCCAAGACTTTGAGGTGGCTGTGATCTATGAGGCCACTTCACTCTACCAAAGACAACAAAGTGAGACTCTGACTCAAAAAAAAAAAAATCATTCTTTCCCCTTAAGTCATATGGATCTATTTCCATCAGTTCTCTGAAGGTAACATACCCACCTTTAATCTCTTAACCTACTCTTTTTACTGCTGCCCTAAATACCAGTTTCACTTACTGAAATTTAACACCTCAGCAATTACCCTTAATTTTGGACCTCCAGGCTTTTCTTTGCTTTGATCTTTTTAACCCCCATGATAGAGCAGATGGTCTGCAGCTTGAACTTGCCCCAGACCTGAGCATGCCACATGTCCGGGCAGCAGCTGGTCTGCCTCCTTACTCAGCATACCTGCAACCCACTAGTCCTGTATTCTGCCCAGGATAATCTGTGATTTCTCCTGAGCATGGTATATTCTTCCATTTGTTAATATCCTCTGCTGTTTCTTAATTAGCCTCTCATCTTGACTGTTATTGCCATATACAAAGGATACTGACTTGTGGACAGTGATTTTACATCCTGAGACATTGCTGTATTTTTTGATGACTTCTAGGAGTCTTGTGGTTGAGTCTTTGGGGTTCTCTAAGTATAAGATCGTATCACCAGCAAAGAGGGAGAGTTTTAACTCCTCTGCTCCCATTTGGATGCCCTTTATTTTCTCGTCTTGCCTAATGGTATTGGCTAGAACTTCTAGCACTATGTTGAATAGTAATGGTGACAGAGCACAACCTTGCCTTGTTCCAGTTTTAAGAGGAAAAGCTTTCAGTTTTACTCCATTCAGTAAAATATTAGCTGTGGGTTTTGTCATAGACAGCTTTGATCAGTTTAAGAAATGTGCCACCTATGACTATACTCTTCAGTGTTCTTTTTTTTTTTTTTTTTTGAGACAGAGCCTCAAGCTGTCCCCCTGGGTAGAGTGCTGTGGCATCACAGCTCACAGCAACCTCCAACTCCTGGGCTCAAGAGAGTCTCCTGTCTCTGCCTCCCAAGTAGCTGGGACCACAGGCGCCCGCCACAACGCCCAGCTATTTTTGGGTTGCAGCCATCATTGTTGTTTGGTGGGCCCGGGCTGGATTCGAACCCACCACCCCAGGTGTATGTGGCTGGCGCCTTAGCCACTTGAGCCACAGGCACCAAGCCTCTTCAGTGTTCTAATTAGAAAAGGACCCTGGATTTTATCAAATGCTTTTTCTGCATCTATTGAGAGGATCATATGGTCTTTGTTTTTGCTTCTGTTAATACAGTGGATAACATTTATGGACTTGCTTATGTTAAACCAGCTTTGCATCCCTGGGATGAAACCTACTTGGTCATGATGTATGACTTTTTTGACGATAAGATGTAATCTATTGGCTAGGATTTTGTTGAGAATTTTTGCATCTATATTCATTAGTGAAATTGGTCTGAAATTCTCCATTTTAGTTGGGTCTTTTCCTGGTTTTGCTATCAGGGTGATGTTTACTTCATAGAATGTGTTGGGGAAGATTTCTTCCTCCTCAATTTTTTGGAATAGTTTCTGCAGTGCAGCAATAAGCTCTTCCTGGAAGGTTTGATAGAACTCTGATGTGAAGCCATCTGGACCACAGCATTTTTTGTTGCAAGATAATTTTATTGTTTCTTTAATTTCAGTACTTGAAATTGGTCTGTTCAGGAACTCTATTTCTTCCTGGCTAAGTCTAGGGAGAGCATGTGATTCCAAATATTGATCCATTTCCTTCACATTGTCAAATTTCTGGGCATAGAGTTCCTGGTAGTATTCAGAGACAATCTCTTGTATCTCTGTGGCATCAGTTGTTATTTCCCCTTTCTCATTTCTGATTGAGGTTACTAGAGATTTTACTTTTCTACTTCTAGCTAGTCTGGCCAAAGGTTTATCTGTTTTATTTATTTTTTCAAGAAACCAACTTCTTGTTTCATTAATTTTCTGAATGATTCTGTTTTCAATTTCATTGATCTCTGATTTAATTTTGGATGTTTCTTTTCTTCTACTGGGTTTAGGCTTAGGTTGTTCTTCTTTTTCCAGTTCCATAAGATGGCTTGTGAGTTTTCTGATGCACTCTCTTTCTGTTTTTCGAATGTAGGTATCTAAAGTGATAAATTTTCCTCTCAGAACTGTTTTTGCAGTATCCCACAGGTTTTGGTAGCTTGTGTCTTCATTGTTGTTATGCTCAAGGAAGTTAATGATTTCCTCTTTTATTTATTCATGCACCCAACTGTCATTCAACAGAAGGTTGTTTAATTTCCATGCCTTTGTGTGGGGTTGAACATTTTTGCTGTAGTTGAGTTTTACCTTTAGTGCCTTGTGGTCTGAGAAGATACAAGGTAAAGTTCCAATTCTTTTGATTCTGTTGAGGTTTGCTTTGTGCCCTAGAATATGATCAACTTTGGAGAATGTTCCATAGGGCAATGAGAAGAATGTATATTCTTTATCTTTGGGATGGAGAGTTCTATATGTGTCTGTCAAACACAGTTGTTCTAGGGTTTCATTTAAGTCCCTTATATCTTTGTTTAATTTCTATTAAGAGGATTTGTCCAGCTTTGTAAGAGGAGTGTTCAAATCCCCTGTCATTATGGTGTTATAGGATATCATATTGCTCAGACTGAGTAAGGTCTGTTTCAAGAATCTGGGAGCATTTAAGTTGGGTGCATAAATATTTAGAATTGAAACATCTTCTTGTTGTATTTTTCCTTTGACCAATATAAAGTGACCATTTTTGTCTTTTTTTACTTTAGTTGCTTTAAGTCCACATGTATCTGAAAATAAGATTGCAACTCCTCTTTTCTTCTGAATTCCATTTGCCTGAAAAATTGTTTTCCAGCCCTTAACTCTGAGTTTTAATTTGTCTTTTGAAGCTAGGTGTGTTTCCTGCAGACAACAAATTGATGGCTTGTGTTTTTTAATCCAGTCAGCCAACCTATGCCTCTTCAGTGGGGAATTCAAACCATTAACATTTATTGAGATAATTGATAAGTGTAGTAGTGATCTATTCATCTTATTTTGTGAGAGTCCATTGCTTAGTTTTATCTTTTGCATCAGTATGGAAGTTAGGTTCTGTCCTTTAATTTCTGAGTTCTTGCTTTGCTGTTGATCCATTGTGATGGTCAGTGTGTAGAACAGGTTGAAGTATTTCCTGTAGAGCTGGTCTTGTTGTGGTGAATTTCCTCAATGTTTGTTTATCAGTAAATGAGTTGATTTCTCTGTCAATTTTAAAGCTTAGCTTAGCAGGATATAGAATTCTGGGCTAGGAATTATCATTCTGTTTGAGTAGATTAAAGGTAGATGATCATTATCTTCTTGCTTGAAAAGTTTCATTAGAGAAGACTACAGTCACCTAGATGAATTTTATCCTGCAGGTCAACTGGCACTTACTACTGGCAGCTTGAAGAATCTTTTCTTTTTGTCTTGACTTTGGACAGGTTTATCACAATGTTTCTTGGAGAAGCTTGGTTAGAGTTGAGGCGACCTGGGGTCCAAGATCCCTCTGAAAAGAATGTGTCAGAATCTTTGGTGATATTTGGGAAATTTTCATTTATAATATTCTCAAGTATGGCTTCCATTCCCCTGGGGCATTCTTCTTCCCCTTCTGGGTTACCTGTAACTCATATGTTTGAACGCTTCAGAAAGTCCCATAATTCTGTCAGTAAATGTTCTGCTTTCTTTCTCTTCTTTTCTGCCTCTTTAACTATCTGAGTTATCTCAAAAGCTTTGTTCTCTACCTCTGAGATTCTTTCTTCTGCATGGTCTCATCTGTTTTTGACACTTTCTATTGCATCTTTAAGTTCCCTAATTGACTGCTTCAGTTCCTTCAGCTCTGCTATATCCTTTGTATATTCATCATATGGTTCATTTCTTATTTGATTCTGTTTTTGGATTTCCTTTTGGTTATTTTCCACTTTATCAGCAGTTTCCTTCATTGTCTCCATCATTTCCTTCATTGTTTTCATCATCTGTATTCTAAATTCCCTTTCCATCATTTCTAATGTTTTTTTATAGGTGGAATCCTCTGCAGTAGTTGCTAATGGTCCCTTGAGGGGGTTACTCTGGACTGGTTTTTCATGTTGCAGGATTTTTCTGCTGATTCTTCCTCATGAGTGTTTTCTCTTATCTGTTTCCTTGCCCTGATTTTCTTTTCACTTCCTCTTGCTCTTTAAGTTACTGTGCCTCCGGACTAGGGTTTCAATGAGTCCTTTTGGTACAGGACCAAAAGAATGAGAAGATTAAAGAGCAAGAAGGGGAAAAAGAAAAAAAAAGAAGAAAGAAAAAGAAAAGAAAAAAGAGAAAGGAGAGGGGGTGAGTAAAAGGGAATATTGACAAAAAGAAGAGAGGCACAGAAAGAGGGAGACAGAAGCGTTATAGGTGTACAGTAGGGTACTTTGACCCAACCTGAAAACCCCCCAACTTCTGGGGGTGTGGGTTGGGTGGTTCCCTTGAGGTCAGCAGCTCTTTGCTAGCCTTTTCAGACACAGTACCCCACCTTCACCAAGTAGAGAAGAAAGACAAAAATGCTATAAATCCAACCAAAACAAGCAAACAGAAAACTTTATGGGATAAAATTGGGGGGGGGGGGAGATCAAATAATAGGGGTAGAAACACTAGCAAAAATGTTGTTTAAAAGGACAACAATGGAAAATTATATTTAAACTAGAAAAATGAAGAAGGAAAAGTAAGAAAAAAATGAAAAATGTTGAAATTAACAAACAAAACAAACCTAAATGTTGAAATTAACAACCAAACAAACAAAACCCCAAAACAAAGCAGTATATATATATGTGTGTGTGTGTGTGTATGTGTATATATATATGTGTGTGTGTGTGTGTGAGTATATATATATATGTATATATACCTTGCTGAATATTGTCTGTGCAAAAGTTGATCTTCTGGGATATGAGATATTAATCACAATGCTAATATAGCTATATGAGATGGAGACTGGAAGCCTCTGATGATTTCTCAAACCCCACAGGGTGGAGAGCCTAAATCTCTCCTCAGCTCACTTAAAAGTCACTTTAAACTGCTAACTTTGGCTAAGCAGAAGCTTTCCCAGGAAAGCACCTGTCACTGGGATCACTCCTGAAGTGGCTATCCACTTACCCAGTGTGCCAAAACTGGTCTTACTCTATGCACCTGCAGACCAAGGCTGTGAAGTGTCTCAGTCCCCACCTTTAGATTGCTCAGTCACTATATTACTTGCCCAAGGTCTCCTGCCCAATCCTTGCTCTACTACCCTGAGGGCGGAGCTTGACAAGGCAGTTCTCCCACAATGGCTCCACGCAGCCCACAGCTGAACACAATTAGCTCCGTCCAGCTCAGCAACTCAGTCTGGGGCCCTAGAAATGCTTAAATTCCTCTGCATTCTTGCCCAAGTTCTCCAGAGGTAGTTCAGCTGAGCAAGTAAAAAAAAAAAAAAAAACAGCTCACAGGTAAGACCTTTCCAGCTTGCAGTCTCACTGCGGCTGTACTTACAGCTGCCAGTGGGATTAGAACAAATGAACACACGCAACCACTTGCCAGTTCTCTACTGCTTTTTTCCTCTTCTTGGGGTCCAGAAGTCTCTCTCTGACTCCCTGTGTCCCCAAAGGGATGTTTCCAGGCAGAGCTAGAGATGCCTGGAGTCCTCTCTCCCCAGTGTCACCACGCCCAGTTCCAAGGACGCTGTTACTCAGCCACCATCTTGCTCCTCCCGTCAGCATAATTTTTTTAAGTTCTCTTTAATTTCTTCCAGAGCCCAAATCTCTTGCTGCCCCTGCACAATCTCTGATGAAGTCCATGAACCATAAATTAATGTCATTCCCGAAGATGAGGAATCAGAAATATAATGCCGTTTACCTTAATTGTATAGAAAATATCCAAATAAGAAACCTGTGGGCCTCACTTTGTGACAGAAAATTAATCCTCATAAGGACCTGCCAACTGTTCTGGATTTCCCTTAGAAATAGAAATTTAGGTGGCTCCTGCCTATAATCCTAACACTCTGGGAGGCCAAAGCAGGAGGATCCCTTGAGCTCAGGAGTTCAAGACAAACCTGAGCAAGAGCAAGACCCTGTTTCTACCATTAATAGAAAAAATTAACTGGGAGTTACCACCACAGTTACTCAGGTGGCTGAGGAGGGAGGATCACTTCAACCCAGGAGTTTGAGGTTGCTGTGAGCTAGGCACAACACTTTAGTCTGGACAACAGAGTGAGACTCCATCTCAAAAAAAAAAAAAGAAAAGAAAAGAAATTTAGCTATAGTGTGTTAGGCTTTCTGTTTTCCACCAGGATATTTTCTTCCAGAAAGTTTCATCTCAGTGATGTTCTTAATTTGTTCCCTCCTCATCAGCTTGTCTCTCCCAAATCGAATATGCCTTCGATCTGTTGGATGCCTGTCTAGAGGCTCCTCCAAACACATATCCCTTGCAAGCCAGGGGAGAGCTACTGTCTAAGGTCCCAGGTCCCATGGGTTTGTTCTCAGTAAAACAGGGCGACCACTTTCTTTTGATGACCAAAGAGCTTTGGCAAATAATAGATTCCAAGAGAATGGCTGCTTCTTTCTCTAGGGGAAAAAATTGAAAGAAAACACAACATTTTCCATCCAAATGCAAACAATATTGGATACTCCTCTTCTCCTTTAGCCATTATTTCTGAGCCTATTGAAAGTAGCAGATATCCCCCTGACATCTAAAACTGAGGCCAGGTTCCACAACAAGGTCAGAGAGACTGTGCAAGGCTGCAAAGGTTTCTTATCTACAAAATAGGACTAATAACTTTATAGGATTGTTGAAGCAGTAAAAAGTGTGCATACATGTGTACATAAGTGTTCATAAACTTAGCACCCAGATCTTTGCTTTTAATATCATCCTATAATCCAAGGAACCCTGCTGCCTTAAAAATATGATTTACTCCCAGACTAGAGAAGCAAACACATAAGATAATCCTGGAGCCCCTTTTAGTGCCAGAAAATAAAAACGTGCTAAAAAAATTAATGAGGATGTATCAAAGGTGGGAGAGCTCCCAATGGCCAAAGTTGTAACAATTTGAGCAAAAAAATAAAAAAAGTAGTACTGCATTATAACCTAACGTATAAAATAAATATTGATGAATACTCATTGATATAAAGTAAGTTATAGAATAAATAAACTATTTATTCGTTTAAGGGAGAAGAGACAAATCTGTCATGCAGAAGAATCCCAACTATTTATGTAGATAGTGCATATTTGCCAAGTGTGGACTGGTCACTGTGATTTCCTTCCAAAAACTGTGGTATAGAAAGGAAGGAAAAGATAGCTTCGCAGTGAAGAAACCTGACCAATACTACTCTAACCAGTGATTAAGGTCAACATCAAGGGTAAACAGCTGGTCTACTCATGAGAAAAACATTAGAACAATTCCAGTAAGGGCTCATGCTATTAAATACCTGACCAGCACTCCTCAAAATTGTCAAGGTCATCAAAAGCAAGGAGAGTTTGAGAAATGATCACAGCCAAAAAGAACCTAAGAAGACATGATAATTAAAGGCAACATGGTATCCTGAACAGGATCTGGAGCCAGATAGAGAACATTAGATTAAAACTAAGGAAATGTGACTGAATTATGAACCTTAGTAACTGTAGTGATACTGGTTTATTGCAATAAATATACCGTAACTATGTCAGATGTTAACTAGGAGGAAAATTAGATGTGGGATCTATGGTAACTCTCTGAACTATCTTCACAATTTTTCTATAAGTGTAAAACTACTCTGAAATAAAAAATTTATTTTAAAAAATTACACATAAACATATGCTTTCTAAACCATAGAACATACACCTGAGTAATTGTTTCTTTATTCTCTCTTTTTTGAGATTATTTATAGATTTTTTTCTCTCTCCTTAGGAAAAATATTATATATTATTAATTATTTATTATTTGACCAATTTGTTACATGTTAATTGTAAATGATATTATACTGAAAAGATTGCAAAGCACTTTTACTGAATTTTTTAAAATTTTGTCCTTGACAAATGGAGAGGGCAAACTACTAGGGAGTTAATGAAGAGAATGGAAGGGCAAAAAGCTGGGGTGGAGACCTAGCAGTGCCACAGTCTTCACCTTCCTTCCCAAGGCCACATAAGGAAACTCAGCCTTTTAGCACATCCTAGTCTTGAGTGAAGCAGGGAGGCCGTGTCATAGCAATGAGATTCACAGGCTTGGAATTCTCACAGACCAATACTTGCATTCTCTACCACTTACCAGTTGTATGGTCAGGGGAGATTATCTCTACAAACTTTAGGATCTTTATATGGGGCCCTAAGGTGGTAATATCTTCCCCCAGGATGGCTGCTAACACTAAGTGAGATAATGTATGTAGAATGCCCAGCACAGAGACTGACATATATAAACTCTCAACGAATGGTAGCTATTATTACTCTTAAAGGAATATAAAATTTGGCCAGACATGGTTGCAAAAACAAAGTAATAAATATCCATGAATCCATAGCGATATAAATAAACGATTGAATAAATGGGGAGAATAGGTAAATATGTACAAAGAGGTTACATAACTCCCCACTCTCTAAGTGTGGGCTGTTAGTGGGACTTCCTTCCAAAGAGTACGGCATGGGGTGGGGGAGGAGGGGGCCACTTACAGCGGAGAAAACAGACAAACAATGCTCGGGTAGGCCATCAAGGTCAGTACTAACACTGATGGCATGTTGGTAGCAGCATGTAAAATGGCACTTTACCTCTTGTGGGCTTCCTCCCCCACACCCGGTCTAACCATGAGGAAAACATCAGACAGAGCCCTATTGAAGCAACATTCTGTAAAACAATGTGACCAGCATCCCTCAAAGCTGTTGGGATCAGCTGAAGCAAGGAGACTCTCAGAAAACACCACCCTTGAATTGATCCTAAGGAGACATAATGATTAAATAAAGTGACGTCTTGGATGGGATCCTGGAACACAAAAGGGTCATTAGGTAAAAACTAAGGAAATCTGAGTTATGAACTAGTTAATACCAATGTCTCAATATTGGTTTACTAGGTGTGACAAATATACCACACTGATGCACAATGTTAACAACAGGGAAAACTGGGCTTGGGGTACATGGTCACTCCTATATACTACCTACATGATTTTTCTGTAAACCTAAAATCATTCTAAAATGAAAATAAAATTAAAAAGTTGTATTTTAAAAAACACAATGTGTTTATTACAGTAACTGGGAATAAACTATTTTAAATTTACAGCAGCCTTGTCTTCATTTATCAACTTGTTAAAATTTTCGAAAATACCCTAATGGATCAGGATTTAGACATCGATTGATGATATAAACTAGTTTATGGTTAAAAAGAAAATATCCTTGGTTTAGTGAGACAACTCTGCCTCCTAGTGTCCTAACATTCAATCTGCATTCGGTGGCCTTCCTGCTTGAGTCACTTTTGATGTTTCAAGGTCTAGACAAGAGTCAAGATATCCTCCAATCCGCTCACCCCACACTCCAATTTGTTCATATACACCAAACTTTATCCTCCTGGATGGTCCCTGAAGAAGTCAGCACTTGCATGCAAATGAACTGGCTGGTGAGAATTGTTAAGGGGTGAGGAGAAACTGGCCCTTTCCCCTGAAAGTTTGCTCAAAGATCAACTCACAATGAAGGCACATTACTGGGAGGAAGGTTTATTCTCATATAAACATGGGGAGAATCAAAACACTGATCATCCAATATCTCAATGAAGTTCGGGTATTTTTATACATGCCTTTTACAGGGGAGGAGGGAGAAGAGTACAGGTAATTTTATCTAGGAAGGATGGATGGATGGGGGAAATAGATTGCTGAGTAAATTAACCTGAGAACCTGAGACACAGGTATTACATTTTGAATGACTTGGGCCAGTTCTGCTAGCATTCTTCATTTTTTTTGTCCTGCAATGTATCGGGGTAACAGGGAGAGGATGGGAAGTCAATTGCCTCCTTTGATCTTTTGATGGGTCAGTGGGTTTAATGCAGAAAGAAGTACAGCCCTTTATCGTCTGATTTCTTTTCTGAAAATGTATTTATCTTCATTCATTCTTTATGAGGTTTTTGTTTCTAGTCCTTATCTTAAACATTGTTATTGTTGTTAAATTTTAAGCTTTTTTAATTTTGTGAAGGCAAAAAGTGGAAAGCTAATAATCACATGTGTATGTAAAAATAAAAAAAATAGTATGCTATTTAAAATTGCACACACACACACACACAAAAAAAACTAATAATGCAGAGACTATGACCATGTAGGGACAGGCTGTGAACGTTGCACATATGTCAATTTCTTCCAAAGTACTTTTGCATTGGAGAAAGTCACATAGTGAAGTATTATTTATTCTTTTTTAAATTATACATATTTATGGTGTACGACCTTGAGCTTTGATGGATGTAAGTATTGTGGAGTGGCTAACCTGAACAAATTAATGCATTCATTACCTCCTATATTTATTTCACTGTGGTGAAACATTTAATATCTGCTCTTAGTAATATGTAAGAAAATAAGAAAGGCACTGTTAATAACTCTAGTCACCATGTCACACAATAGATCCCCTGAACTTATTCCTCCTAAATGAAATTTTGTAACTTTTGACCCCAATCTCTCTGATCCCCTCCACTTTCAGCCTTTAGTAACCACCATTCCACTCCACTTCTACTCATTTGGGTTTCTCAGAGTCTACATATAAGTGACGTCATGCAGTATTTGTCTCACTGTGTCTGTCTTATTTCACTTTGAACATTGTCCTTCCTGTTCATCCATGATATCACAAATGACAGGATTTCCTTCTTTTATAAAGATGAATAGTTAGGCCCATCGTTAGGCCCATATCACATTTTCTTTACCAATTTATTCATTAACAGACACATAGGTTGATTCTACAACTTGGCTATTGTAAAAAGTGATGCAATTATGCGGGAGTACAGATATCTCTTTGACATACGGATTTCATTCTCTTTGGATATTTACCCAGAAGAGGAATCTTGATATCATATGTTAGTTCCATTTTTAATTTTTTGAGAAACCTCCATAGTATTTCCCAGCAAAAACACATAAGATTTCTCTTTTCTCCACATTTTTGCCAACACTTTCTACTCATACTTTATTAATAAAAGCTATCCTGATGATTTATTTCATTTTATTTTTCACATACTTGTTGTACATTTGAACTTTTATTTTAAGAAATAATATTTTCAACTCAGCGCCTGTGGCTCAAATGGCTAAGGCACCAGCCACATACACCTAAGGTGGTGGGTTCAAATCCAGCCTGGGCCTGCCAAATAACAATGATGGCTGCAACCAAAAAATAGCCGGGCATTGTGGCAGGTGCCTGTGGTCCCAGCTACTTGGGAGGCAGAGGCTGGAGACTCGCTTAAGCCCAGGAGTTGGAGGTTGCTATGAGCTGTGATGCCACAGCACTCTACCCAGGTGGACAGCTTGAGGCTCTGTTTTTGCTTAAGCCCAGGAGTTGGAGGTTGCTGTGAGCTGTGATGCCACAGCACTCTACCTAGGGGGACAGCTTGAGGCTCTGTTTTTAAAAAGAAAGAAATAATATTTTCAATCTCTTGCCCATTTTTGAGTTGCTTTTTTTCTTGCTATTGAGTTGTTTGAGCTCCTTCTCTTTTTACTCTTTATTTAATGTAGGTTATAGAAAATTTTAAATTATATACGGAATTCCTATTTGTGGATTGAATTATATTTTCTTTTGAAGAGCATTTCTCTATACCAATGGCAAACACCAACATCTCATTCTCCATTAAGTCTCTATTTTTGTTGTCTGGTAATTAAATGCCATACATAATGCCACAGGTAAATCTGCCTTTAGGAAGAGAACATCTAGTCATGTGGATTCAAGTGTTTAGTTCTATTACAATTTATACTTCTCATTAAATATTTTAAAAGTAATGTCTTGACTTTCTTCATCATTTTTATAAATTTGTTTCATTTCAACATACCACTGACAGTAACATTTACTCTTTGCATGCTGAGGCGCTTAGGCTGCTCAGGGCCAGATCTTAGACCCTGATGCACTGATTAAAATGATGCCACTCTATCAACCTGTGGAAGACAGCCAGGTGGATATCTTTCCCAATCAAAAATCACATATTCTGGTTTTGGGTTTTTTTTTTTTTTTTTGAGGCAGAGTCTCAAGCTGTCACCCTGGATAGAGTGCCATGGTGTCAAAGCTCACAGCAACCTCAAATTCTTGGACTTAAGCAATTGTCTTGCCTTAGCATCCCAAGTAGCTGGGAGGACTACAGGCACCTGCCACAATACCTAGCGATTTTTTGGTTGTAGTTGTCAGGTTGTGGAAGCAACCTAAGTGCCCATCAACCCATGAATGGATCAACAAACTGTGGTATATGTACACCATGGAATATTATATAGCCATTTAAAAATGGAGACTTTACATTTTTTACATTTACCTGGATGGAGTTGAAATACATTCTGCTTAGTAAAGGATCATAAGAATGGAAAAATAAATATCCATTTTACTCCATACTAGTATTAAATCAATATACAAATAATTACATGTTTCTAAGAACAACAAAACACTATTATAGTCCAGTTTAGGGGTAGAGGAAAGCAGAAGGGGGGAGATTGGAGGATATAAGGCAAAAGGAAGGAGGGTATGAGGCAGGATCTCACCTAAAAAAAAAATGTGTATATAATTTCATGGAGTGATTCTAAAAGTAGAATTACTGAGTGAATTTATATACATATTTGAATTTGAAATATTTCAAGTTTAAAAATTATTTAAAATGTAAAAAAAATACATATAACAGAGAAAAATTTAAAACAACATTGTTTTGTTGTTGTTGTGGGTGGTTTTTTTGAGATAGAGTCTCACTTTGTCACCTTGATAGAGTGCCATAACTCATTGAACCCTCAAACTCTTGGGCTCAAGTGATCCTCCTGACTCAGCCTCCCAAGTAGCTGGGACTACAAGTGCTTGCCACAATGCCTGACTATTTTTTTAAGAGATGGAGTCTTGCTCTAGCTCAGGCTAGTCTTGAACTTCTGAGCTCAGGCAATCCACCCACCTCAGCTTCCCAGAACAAAGTAGGTTTTTAACAACCAGGAAAGGAAAGAAGGAAGGAAGGAAGAAAGGAAGGAAAGAAATGTCAATGGAAAAGAAGCCATACTCTGTAAAAATAATTTAAAGAAGTTTATTCTGAGCCAAATTTGAGGGCACCGACCTGGAGCCACATCCAAGATGCCTTGAGCAAGTGGACTGATGATGGGGTTACAATTTCATTTCATACATTTCAGGAAGACATAAATTATAGGTAAAGTCATGAATTAGTTAGGTGGGTATAAAGATTCTTCAGTTGGCCATTGGCTGAAAGAGTTGGGCTTTGTCCAATAGACCAAGAGTCAGTGAAAAGGAATGCTTGAGTCAAGATAAGGGTCTATTAATCTGAGACAAACTACAGGACATAGGCCCAGACTCAAGTGGCCTGTTATGTGTCTTGAGAACCTGCAGGTACATCTTGCATAGCCTAAAGCCTGTCAATGAGTCACGAAGGATATCTCTAGGAAGGGAGGGGAACATGATGAGGCATGTTTTTTCTCCTTTTTTTTTTTATTTCAGGCTCCTTTATTCCATGAATATTTACAGAACATCAACTATAGGCAAAACATTGACATAATCATTGAAGATAGCATTGGAAATAGACTTTGCCATTTGATCCTGCAATTCCTTTATTAGGTATATTCCCAGACGACCAAAAATCACATTACAACAAAGATATTTATATCAGAATATTTACTGCAGCCCAATTCATAATTACCAGGTAATGGAAGAAGCCCAAGTGCCCATCGATCCACGAATAGATCAACAAACTGTGGTATATGTACAGAATGGAATACTACGCAGCCATAAAGAAAGATGGAGGCCTTACATCCTTCATGTTCACATGGATGGAGCTGAAAAATGTTCTTCTTAGCAAAGTATTTCAAGAATGGAAGAAAAAGTATCCAATGTACACACCCCTATTATGAAATTAATTTATACCTTTTATATGAAAGCTATAGCCTAATAACAGCCTAAGAATATGGGGAGAGGAGAGAGAGAGGGGAGGGTGGAATGGGTGGAGGGAGGCAAAAAAAATGAAGATAACATTGGGACAAATATATCAATTTTATGAGGAAAAAAAATCATTATCTGCAAATCAATTATGATATAAGTGTACTCATTACCACCACTCCTAGGAAAGTTGAAGATACTAGCTTGTACAATTATGATAACTTAAAAATCCCAATAGTTTGTAAAAAAAAAAAAAAATACAAATTGCATTACTTCGGAGTTACCAAGTTACTTGCAAGTTACCAAAAACAATACAAAAATTCAGCAATATAGCTAACTTCAAAATAACTATACAAAATCAATTATATTCCTATATAAAAAATAATTATAGAATAATATTAGAAAAAGAAAGATAGCATTATATCAGCAACCAAAATAGAAAATACCTATCAATGTAGCTTTAACAAGAGCTGTGCAATTTTTTTGAATACATAATCATTTACTACTTGTTTGTTACAAAATACACAAGACAAAATACAAATTGCAAACAAATTTTTCCCTTATTATGTTTTTACCAAAGTCTAAAATAAATAGATAACTAATATATTTAAATAAAAGTAAAAAATAATTTCTAAAAAAAAATCACACCAAGTCTTATAAACAGTAGAAATAGAAATACTTCAAAATCATTCTACTTAGTCTAGATACCCCTGATAGTAAAATTAGAAAAAATATATTATTACAAAGGGTAAACTACAGACATATTTCACTGATAAATAAGGATGCAATACAATAAACAACATATTGACATGTTGAATTAAAAATTGATGTTTAAGTAATATACGTTGATCAAAATTAAATCCAGTTTGTGTGAGAATTAGTCATTACTTTTTTTTTCCCACACCCCCCATTCCTTCTCTGTCTGATCTCCCCTTCCCCCATTCCCCACCATGTCATTAATTGTCTTCATATCAAAGTTGAATACATAGGATTCTTACTTCTCCATTCCTGTGGTGCTTCACTAAGAATAATGTGTTCCACCTCCATTTAGGTTATTACAAATGCTGTAAAATCTTCATTTTTGATGGCTGAATAATACTCCATAGTGTACATATACCACAGCTTACCAATCCATTCCTGGGTTGAAGAACATTTAGGCTGTTTCCATGTTTTAGCGACTGTAAATTGGGCTGTGATAAACAGCCTAGAATAAGTGTCTTTATAGTAAAAGGGTTTTTTTTTTTCTTCTGAATGGATGCCTAATAGTTGGATTGCAGGATCAAATGGGAGATCCAGGTTGAGTTCTTTAAGATTTCTCCATACTTCCTTCCAAAAAGGTTGTATTAGTCTGCAGTCCCACCAGCAGTGCAAAAGTGTTCCTTTCTTTCCACATCCACACCAACATCTGCAATCTTGAGATTTTGTGATATAGGCCATTCTCACTGGGGTTAGATGATATCTCAGGTGGTTTTAATTTGCATTTCTCTAATAATTAGAGATGAAGAACTAGAACCAGACAAAATTGTCCTCTGTCACCGTTACTATTCAATATTGTGCTAGAAATTTTAGCCAATACAATTAGACAAGACAAGAAAATAAAGGGTATCCACATGGGAGCAGATGAGGTTAAACTCTTCCTTTTTGCTGACGATATGATCTTATGCCCGGAGAACCCCAGAGATTCAACCACAAGACTCTTGGAAGTCATCAAAAAATACAGTAATGTTGCAGTATATAAAATCAATGTCCACAAGTCACTGGCCTTTGTATACACCAACAATAGCCAAGAGGAGAGGTTAATTAATGATACAAGTCCCTTCACCATAGTCCCAAAGAAAATAAAATACTTAGGAATATACCTTACAAAAGAGGTGAAGGACCTCTATAAAGAAAATTATTAACCCTAAGAAAGGAAAGAGCAGAGGACATCAATAAATGGAGGAACATACCATGTTCATGGCTTGGAAGAATCAACATTGTTAAAATGTCTATACTTCCCAGAATAATTTACCGATTCAACGTCATCCCTATTAAAATACCAATATCTTACTTTCAAGATTTGGAAAAAATGATTCTTCATTTCATATGGAATCAGAAAAAAACCCGTATAGCTAAGGCAGTCCTTAGTAATAAAAACAAAGCCAAGGGTATTACTTTACCAGATTTTAGGCTACACTACAAAGCCATAGTGGTCAAGACAATATGGTACTGGCACAAAATAGAGACATCAATATTTGGAATCGAATAGAAAACCTTCAAATGAAACCAACAACTTACAGCCACCTAATCTTCGATAACCCAAACAAGAGCATTCACTGGGGGAAAGACTCCCTATTTAATAAATGGTGCTGGGAGAATTGGATATCTACATGTAAAAGACTGAAACTGGACTCTCACCTTTCTCCACTCACAAAAATTGATTCAAGATGGATAAAGGACTTAAATCTAAGTCATGAAATGATAAAAATCCTCAAAGAAAGAATTGGAAAAACATTGGAAGATATTGGCCTGGGGAAACACTTTATGAGGAAGACTGCCATGGCAATAGCAACAACAGCAATACTAAACAAACGGGATCTTATGAAACTGAAAAATTTCTGTACAGCAAAGGAGACAATAACCAGAGCAAATAGACAACCTACTCAATGGGAAAGTATATTTGCATATTTTGAATCTGACAAAAGTCTAATAACCAGGATCTACGCAGAACTTCAATTAATCTACAAGAAAAAAACCAACAACCCCATACATCAATGGGGAAGAGAAATGAACAGAATCTTCTCTAAAGCCGATAGGCGAATGCCTACTAACTATATGAAAAAAATGCTCTTTTCTCCTTTTTTATGGCTAA
>CAUYTI010010113.1:0-43533 GCA_963575145.1 Galago senegalensis | reverse complement strand
ACATGAGAGGGGAAAGCATGAGCTTTGGGGTCACTCATGCAGACTTGGGGTAAGAAACTCCCTGATTTTTATTTACTAGTTGAATTGTTACTTCACACTATATAACCACCTACACACTCATACAAATGGCAAAACATAACTATAGTACAGAAAGTAGAAAGGAAGAGGAGAGAGGGGAGGGGAGAGGGGATATAGGAGGAGGGAGGGCATTTGGGGGGACCTCACCTAATGTGCATGATGCAATGGTACATTTCAAAACTATTAAGAAATGAGTATAATTGTGATGGATGTGTTACTTAGTTCAATGTAAACATTTCACATTGCATATCGAAGCAGTACCCTGAACCCCCAAAATGCATCAATGTACAAGGTTATGATTTAATAAAAAATAATTTAAAAAAAAGAATTATTACTTCACCTCTTGAGTATACGGGCTGTGTATAAATCAAAGGTAATGCCATAATCTTTTAGCGGGGGATAGGGTAGAATTAAGTGACTTGTCCAAGTTCATCCAACCAGTCGTTGGTATAGCCAGGACTGGCACTCACATGGTCTGATGTCAGAATCCACATTTAACTCTTACCACATGGTGGTTCTGCTTAGTATAATAATGATGGTGATAATCGTGATTTTGTGTTGGCCAAATTCTGCTCATAGAAAGCCTCGGGTCTGTGATGGATGGGGCAGGTATGGAGACTTCTTTCCATTTTTCTCTTTCCTTCTTAGTAGCCTCTACCCAGGCTTTCCTTAGAAGTAGGAGTTGAAGTGAGGATAGGGCTAAGTGGAAAAGTGAGCTGTTAGGATTTTAGGTTTTGTGGGGGGGGGGGCAGGTAGAGGAAGGAGGTATGACAAATTGTTGGATAGCTGAACGGAACATGCTAGAATCTTCCATGTGTGCTATGGAGGAAGGGGAATCCCTAGGTGAAGTTGGGGAACTTGGGCTCTAATTACAACTTTACAACCAACTTGGTGTGTGCTCTTGGACTTTTCCTGAAATGAGTCCTCAGTAAATTAGCACACAGGGATCACCCACATATGCCATATGACTACTCCCCACAGCCCCCTGTGAGGCTGATATTGTAACCCTAGTTTTAGAGATGGAGACATAGGATGGAGGGATTAAATTTCTCATGGCTCCTCAGCTGGTAAATGTCAGATCCAGGATTCAAAACAAGACTGTAGGGTCCAAGGCTTTTCTACTACAGGGTATTTGTATAAAGAAAAAACTTGCCCTTTCTACATATTTTGCAGACTTTTAAAAGATTCTAGTCTAACTCCTTACCTACCCCCTAAACATTGGGGAAACAGAGGCTTAGATGCTAAGTGATTTGATCAAGGCCTCACAGTGGGAGGAGCTGTCCCAAGGTCAAGGTCATGGGCTTTCCAGGCTCAAGGTTACCTCCCACGTGTAGAGCAGTCACTTGGAACAGAGGCATAATCCCTGACAGAGAGCCAGCAGGACTGATGGGCATTGGGACTACAGGGCTGTGTTTAGAGGCTGATTTCAGGTCCTTTGGAGGATTGAGACAAGCAAGGCCCAGGTGCAAGAGCTAATCACTTTGGGGTTGATGCCACGGAAGCCTGGGCAACAAGGACAACAGCAGACTACAGAACAGGAAAGGTCTGACCTGCCAGGTCCATTGAGTTCTTGGCTACTTGGTTACTATAATCCGGATTCTTTCATCAGACATAGGCCTTGGAATCAGAGCAGCTCAGGTATGAATGCAGGTGAGTCTATTCTGTGTGTGCAAACTTTGTGCAAGTTACTTCCCCTCTCAGAATCTCAGCTTTGTCATCTACAAGATAGGAATAGAGTCACACCCACCCCACAGGTTGGCTGGGAACATGAATGAGGAATTGTCAGTGAACCATCTCCTTTCGTGCTCTCAGAAGGGTGCCTGGCCTGGACCTGTCCCTGCACTCAACTTTGCATATGTGTCTGCTTGAGCGTCACTTCTACCTGTTTGTCTAACACCAATTCAGCTCAGCTCTCACACTCTCTGACATCTTTTGATTTTACCTCCTGGCCTGGCCTGTTCCTCCCAGTCTTCTCGAATTTAGAAACAGGCAACTCCACCCACCTACTTGTTCAGACCTACCAGACTTAGAATCGTTTTCAACTCTTTTCTTGCTCTCACATCCCACATTCAATCTACCAGCAAATCCTGTCAGCTCTCCTTTAAAAATGGGCCCAGAACATGAGCGTACGTCTTAGCTCTGTGGTCCAAGCCGCCCCCACCACTGCGCTGCCTGGATTATGGCCGTGACTTCCTTGCTGTTCTGCTCCCACCCTTGACTGTGAATATTTATTGCTCCGTACAGCAGACTGGAGCGATCCTTTCAGACCAAAGTCGCATCGTATCCTCTGCTCAGCAGTCTGGTGGCCCACTGTGGGCGAGCCCCGAGGTCCTCACGACCACCTGCAGTCTGCAGTGCTCCATCCATCCAGCCCCAGCCCCCAGTGCCTTCCTATCCTCCTCTCCGTCTACTCTCCTCACTCACTCTGCCTCAGCCATGCCAGCCTCCTTGCTGCTCCTTGAACTTGAGGAGCGAAGTCCGGCCTCCAAGCCTTTGTCCTGGCTGTTCCCTGGGCCATTTCCCTTCTCCCCCAAGTCTGCATGCAAGTGAGCAAGTGAGCTGCATTGTGGGAACCTTCCCCAGCCATCCTTCCAGGTTAGTGCCTCCTGCCCCCCGGCACGCTCATCTTCCTTCCTGCCTTTTGTTTCCCTAGCCCTTGCCAACATGTGCCATGTTACCTATGTGCTTATTTTGCTTATCACCTGTCTCCCTGAACAAGGTCTCATCGCCCTGAGGGCCGGTTGGGACTTTGGTTCATCACACAGCACCTTGCACGTGGTGAGCACTTAGTGAACACCTACGGAATGAACGAATGCCTCTCCTTCCCGGCTCACAATTCAGGTGTGTTGTTACCTGGGCTACCTCTTGCCTAGTCCTTGCCGGTGAAATGAGAAAGTATCCCCACCCTCTGTGCTCCGTGAACTGCCTTCGCAGGCAAAGCCTGGGACTTTTTGAGATAGTTTTACCTTCTCTCTCTTTTCAAAGGAAGACAACCTCAGAGCTGCCATGCACAAGACAACCATCACACACACACAAAGAAACTGAAAAGCAAAACCACCACCACACACACACAAGGAAACTGAAAATCACAAGCAAAATTCAGAACACAGAGAAATTTATAAAAAGGAAAATGGGGCTCACCTGGAGTCCCACCTCCCAGAAGGAGCCACTGCTGCCACGTGGGTGCCCGCTTTTCAGGCTTTCCTTGAAGTTATTTTTCTGGGAGGAGCATTATACAAATGAGGTGTCTAACGTATTAAGAAAAGTGGTGACGAAGTGATGGTGACATCTGGTACTGTTGTCTGATGGAAAGTGGCGGGATCGGGAATTGGAAGAAGGTGGCCTCCGTCAGTGACTCTCTTTCATATGTGAAAGGAAAAAGATTTGTTTCCAACCAAGTCAGGGTCTTACGTAAGGGAGGACAATGTGATGTTCAGGTACAAAGGGAATTCATTCTCCCCTTCTTCTGACTTACTTTCCAGAGCATCTACTTGGATAGAGCTTCCAGCCATGAGACCTGTGTGCTTCAGTGCAAGCACCTTCATAACTAGCAGGATGGGTGGCTGGGACAGGAGGATGGCCATTGTTGAAGGACTCAGTAGGTGACGTGTCACATTCTCATGGCAATCTTGTGTGGTGGGCACTGGGAATTGTATTCTGAGATGGGACATGGAGGCATAGGGAGGTTTCATGGTTCCCCAGGACTACCCCTTCAGAAATAGTGTGTGCTGTGAACCCAGGCTGACTCTAGAGCCTGAGTTTGTAATTGTGATGAGACCAGTTTTCAGCAGCCAGGACAGAGAGGCAGGTGGGCCAATGAGGAAGTGGGTCTGAATAAGCTGTGGGAGCCCCAGGGCTGCTCTGCTGCGTGGCTGGATGGACTAGGAGGGCTGGGTTCTATCTCTCTGTCTGGGAAGTTTTGTTAGACATGCCTAGTGCTAGCATGATGGGATGGAAGTTTAGAGGTGGTAGCACCAGTGTGAAATGATGAAGACGATCTTGAGGTGGGGATGGTGGGGAAACCAAACAGATACCCAGGTCACTCTCTAGCTGAGGACCTCTAGTGGCAAGGGCCTCCCAGCAGGTGGGTAAAAGTTCCAGAAATGGGGGATGAGCAGGGGATAGTAACCATCTCTTACCTCTTAGAGCTGGCTCCGGTGATGGGGGTAGGGTTATCTGTCCTGTTCATTAAGACCACACCATCGGGCCAGTAGATGGAGGTATGAAGACTTGTGTTCCTATATGGAAGTGGCATGAGGCCCCAGAAGAGGGGTCTGAGTTACAGCCCTGCTGTCCCCTGCTGCCCAGGCGTGGCATGGGTGTAGGTGTTTGTGTGCACACACACAAATATGTGAGTACAGAGTGTATGTTTCTTGCATACTTTTACACTGCCTATGGGTGGGAGATGGTTCCTGGCTAGCAATACCGCTCAGATGTTAAACTAGAACTAACTCTTAAGATCTTATCCATGCAGTGGGAGATGCCTGTGGTGTCATTGTTACTCCTAAGTTTTGAGACCTGAGTGGGAAGGAGAGCAAGAGGGATTCCTAACTTGGGCAGTGCAGGGTTTGGGTGGAGCAGTAGCTTATGAAGTTGGACAGTTAAGTTTGTCAACTCATCGTAGAAAAACTGCTACATAACTCATTGCTGAATATTACTACTGTTACCTTCGAAGTACTCCCCCGGCCATCTGGTGACTATATTCCAGAAAAAGGGTACAAAAATTGCTCTGATGGGTGAACTAGCCACTGGCACTGGTGCATAGCTACCCAAGGGGAGCCCTTCCAAGGTGACTGTAGTGATAATCAGCAATGGGGCATGCAGCACTTTTTCTAGGATAAGTTCATGAACTTAATTGTCCAACCTTCTGTGCTTCAGCTGGGTAGGAAATAGTGAATTCATCATTGCCCTGCAAAATGAACTCCCTTCCCAGTTATGGTTCTCAGGGAGAAAGAAGACCTTTTGGATTTCTTTCAATTCAACAAATCTTTATTGAGTACCTGCTGGGTCCAGACGCTGTAGTAGGTGCCAGAGATGGAACGGGGGTAGGCAGCAGTTGTACGTAATAGCTGGCAGGGCTGAGACATATTTTGGTGGTACTGTGGAGCAATGTTGATGATAAATTGGATGTGGGGATGAGGGAGAGATCCGTTTGGAGAAGGACTCCCCGGGTGCTGATGTGAGCAGCCGTCAGAGACTTGGCACCAGCACTCCTCTCCCAGCGAGGGTGGCATGGCTCCAGATCGCTGGGGCAGACTTCACATATCTCACACAGGGCAGGGGTAAGACAGGCCTGGAGAGGTGTCAGCCACTGAGCTTGAATCTGCATTTTTCTCTTCCTTACATGGTTTCCATTCACCAATAGTTTTGACTTCTTCTCAATCACCCAATGCTTCTACCTTCCTAACCCTCCACCTCTACATGGAATAAGACTAGGAGGAGGAGAAATCAACTTACAGAGCACTGTAATGGACAGAAACTTCAGAAATTCTGTTCAGCTTGGAACCCAGGAAGGCAAATAGGCCCAGGTCCACTTCTGATATAGCTGGGTTACATCATTGTAGATGTCTCCAGCTGATAATCTTTTTCTTCCAAATAATTATTGAATATAAGTGCTAAAGTGAAACTTTGGAGCTTGTCTAATTTAACCCCTCATTCTAGAGACATGTAAACTGAGGTTCAGAGAGGTTAAGGATTGCATAACATCACACAGTAGGTTAGTATGGCTTGACAATCTCGCTTAAATATCCCTGCAAAGTTGGGTAGGGGAGGCTGGAAAAGGGACCCCAGAGAGTCAGGACAGTGCTTTTTAGAAGGTACAGGCTTTTCAGGAGTCTGCTGGAGAGGAAGGTAAAGGGCTGTGTCCTACAAACACAGCTGGCTCCCTCTTTCACTAAGAAGCTTGAATATCACAAGTGGGACTGAGCCAGGCAGGGTGGCTCATGCCTGTAATCCTAGCACTCTGGGAGGCTGAGGCAGGAGGATTGCTTGAGCTCAGGAGTTTGAGATTGCTCTGAGTAAGAGCGAGACCTTGTCTCCACTAAAAACAGAAAAACTAGCCAGGCATTGTGGTGGGCACATATAGTCCTAGCTACTGGGGAGACTGAGGCAGGACCTCAGTGTCTCTGAGCCCAAGAGAATGAGGTTGCTGTGAGCTATGATGCCATAGCACTGTACCCAGGGTGACAAAAAATTTTGTTTCAAAAAAAAAAGTGGGACTAAAGTAGTCAAGGTTAAGTTTGAACTGGCCAGAAGACAAGGTTCAAAGTCATCTATTAGCCCCCACCCACTATCCCTGGGCACTGTGACTACTGATGGCTGGTGGTTCAAGGGTCCTGTCTTATATCCCTTGTGCCTCGTCTATCTGCCCTGTAAGCCTTGGTGTCATAGTCCCCATCCTCGGGGGCTGGCTGCGAGGCTAACTCTCCTTCTTGGCCTGCCTCTGGAGTTTGACCCTTCAGAACAGAAAGGAGATTCTGGCTGTGCTTCCTCTTGTCCAGTGAAGGCGATGTAAGCTGAGTCTGGGGTGAAGGCACGATGGGGTTTACACATCTGTGCCTTCATTCTGTGTGATAAGGATTTTCTGGGTGCAGCAGCTGGGCACGGGGTTAGAAAGCACACATTAATCCCGCTGCAGCTTTGCTTTGGCATTTTGATAGGCTGTGTGGTGTTTGAGCTCACAGAACTGCAGAGTTCTTCACTAACATCTAAAATGGGGGCTCACATCTGGTGTTTCTCACATCTTGCCCAGTAGAGTTAGGAGAGGGTCAGGGCTGTGAGGTCTGGGGGGCATCTCGAGGTTATTCTCTCAGCTCATCATTGGGGAGACAGAGCCCCGACAGCCACCTGTGTGAGTGTCTTGATCTCTGATGTGCTGCTCCTGGGAGCAATGGGGCAGCTGTTGCTCAGTGGCTCAGAGTGTAGGCACCTAGGACTAGGTGAGCTCATTGCTACCTTGACCCTCTGGTGGAGAGGAGGCTGACCTGGGATAGCCTGGGTGCATCTGGCAGGAGAAGGGAGGACAGCCTCATCTACCATGATGGCCTGGGACCACGGGCAGAGTGGGAGAGCTACCTATGCTGGGTGGGTTAGAAAGAGAGGATATGATGAGCCAGAATGAGCACGTGGCTGCTGAAGGGGACAACTACAGGGAGAGGCAGTAGTCACAGAGAACAGGAGGATGCCCTAGCACCCTGGAGTGGACATCTCGGTCTCTATCCTGGTCCAGGCCTGTGTTTTGTCCTAGAGCCCTCCCAGGGTCTCAGCCAGCCATTACACCTGGCTGGCACTGACCCCTTGGCACTGGTTTGAACGCCATTTATCTTTGTGTCTAATCTGCAATGTGTGCAGATGCAGAAGTGGCTCAATTGATGACCTGTCTTCCCGTGCACTCAGGGGATCCTGGGAGGCTCTGCCGCTCAGACGTTCCAGAGGTGTTAAGAAGCCCGGGGTAGAGATCTGTGTGGGGAGGTTAATGATGAGTCCTTCCTCCCCTACTCTTTTTGTTTTTTTTCTTCCTCTGTCTGGTAACCTTGGCTCAGTTTAAGCAAGTTTTAAAATTCAAGCTGAGATAATGTTTAAAGACTGTAGTTCCTGAAAAATTAGTTCCCGGGGAAAGCATGGAAAATTAACCTGAAGAGGCCAGTGTGAACCAGGCACTGGGCTGAGCACTGCTCCTGGCATCACCCGTTTGTCAGGGTGACCCTTCAGGTGTTCGTCTGTTCATTTGTCCGACTGTTGTTCATTCATTCCTTTGTGCAGTGTTTGCTGAGTGCCTAAGGTGTGCCTCGTAGCACCGAGGCTCTGGTGCCGCAGTGAGCACGGGCAGTGAGCACGGGCAGTCTAGGTGTTCTGCTTTCACAGAGCTGAGATTCCTGGTGAGAGGGAAGAAGCCAGTAGATATGTAACAATTCAGTAATTTCAGACAGAAGCGACTGCCAGGCAGGAAATGAAATGAGGTAAAGTGTGGGTGCGTGACTTTGGAGAGATGCAGGGACAGCCCATGCGGGGAGATGACATCTGCGCTGGGGCTTGCATGACGAGAGGGCGAGAGCCGTGGAGGAACTGGGGAGAGCGAGCGCAGGTGTCTAGGGTGGGAGGGAAGTAGGCCAGAGCCAGAGGGGCTGTTTTGTTTCCTCCATTTTCCAGACAAGGAAACTAAACTGCAGACTCCAGTGTGTCCCTTTATCTCCCAGCCAAGTGGAAGGAAGAGATTGTTTTCAGCCTAAACCCATGGTCTTTCTACATAAACCATCAATAAACTCCTAGCTGTGCTCAGGGACAGCTTCTCACGCATCACCGTGTACGGTCCTTAGCCTTAGTTCACAGCTGAGGATACTGATACTCAGGTCATGTACCTCATCCAAGGACCCATGGCTGAGCATCAGAATGTGGGATTTAGACTTGGGTATGTGTGACTAACCTGCTGCACTTAGACACCACAGCAGGAGATGATAGATTTTTTTCTTTATAGGCCAAGGGATATTTCCTCTCCTTTTAGAGATGTGATGACTCACTCCAGAGAGTTCAAGGTTTTCCCCATGTCACCCAGCCAGAAAGTACAGGGCTCCACTCTCAGGTCTTCTGGCTCCTGGGAGGGCTCTTTCTTTTCTGAGAACCACCTTTCTCCAGGTCTGAGGGCCATGAGGGACTGCTTGGTCATGCTACCCCCTCTCAGGGCCCACCTGCCAATGGTTGGCTGTAGAGGACAAACTCTCAGTCTTCGGCATGGGCCCCTTAGAAAGTAAATTATCAGAAGAGAGAGACTTAGCACCGTGCTACAGGTTGGGCTTTAAGCGAAACTCTGTGAAAGAACAAAGTGAGATGCGGTATTTGGTTTATCTTGTGATGAAAAGTAATCTCCCAAGGGTGCCAGAAACATCAGATTCCACCGCCCTTTTTGTGCTGGGGAGAAGAGACCAGCTGACACAGCCCTCACCCTAAAGAATTTCCCAGTCTAGTTGGCAATACACATGACTGTGGTATGGTGGGGTAAGTCGCATTCATTCGATCATTTGTTAAGTCACTATCTGTTATGCTTCTGCACAGGCTGGGCACTGTGGTAGGTGCAGAGGATACAGTGGTTAGATGGGCTCAACTACAGCTGGAACTTTACCTCAGAAATGCAAGCGATCTAATCTAACCATTTGTACCCTCATATTAATCCGAAATTCAAAAAAAATTAAAATCACACACCAGAAAATGGTCAGAGAAGGTCCCTGTCCCTATGAAGCTTGCATTTGGGGGACTAAACACATAAGTGTGGATAAAGACACAGGAGAGGTGTAGGGAGCTCTTACAGCCTGATGGGAGACCTTCATCAGTTGGGGGAAAGGACAGGGGGTCCTTGCAGAAGAAACACTGTGGCCTGATGGATGACTTGAAAGGCTCTGGTTTGTGGAGAGGCACCTAGGACCATAGGTTGGATTCAGGGATGGAGGCTGTTTCACCACAGCCTGGGAGCCACATGTCACTCTGAGACCATTCCTGCTTGCTCTCCCTAGGAGACTGTCCTGGCCCTGTCACCAGAGCTGCAGCAGTATGGCAGTTTCTTCTATCTTGGACTTCTGTTCCCCACCTCTTTCATTTGACCTCGGCCCATGGCTATGTGAATGCCAACCCCAGCGTATACATCATCCAGTGGGCCTTTGCCTAGCCAGCCTGTTGGCTCAGTGGCATGCATGCTTAATCCATGCGGGAGGTTGCCAGTGCTCTAGTTGGGGCACCAGGGAAGAACTTTGGCTTTCAGAGCTCAGGCGCATGCTGGTGTTTGTTATTCCTGTCTCCCTTCTTCCTGCTGCTTCTGGCTTCTGCCTTATTTTGTAAAGACTGTGGCAAGATGCTGCAGGTGGGCCATGGTATCCTGTGACAGCCCCAGCAGTTGGGGGTGGGGTACTTGGTTATGCTATGGCTCTACCCAGAGAACTTCCAGGTCATTGGCAGTCTGGGCCTCTCACTCTGTTTTCCTCTTGCTTTGCTCTTCCTTGCTAGGAATTTTGATCATTTCTGAAGTAACCAAATATAGATAAACAGGCTGGCAAGTAATAGTGAGAGTTCCCCTGGGCCTTTCCTGGTCGGGCAGTATAAGGGCAGTCTTAGTTCCTTGTCTTTTGATGGGAGGACCTGGGTTGACCCTGACACGCTGCTCCCTGGGGTATCCCTGACTAAGCACTACTCCTCTGAGACATTACTGGGGTCATTTTCTTTCTATTTCTTTCTTCTCTCTGGCCCAGATCAAGGGGGAGAGAGAGTAGCTTTTAAAACACCTCCCATCTGTGGGGAATGTAGCTGTCTCATCTGACACCTGCTGCCTTCAGTCTTTTCTATCATCCATTCCCAAACCTCAATTTACTGCTGCATGTATATAAAGCAATGTGAACCACACAGCTCCCCCAAATCCAGAGACAAGAATCACTTGAAAATGCTTTCAGTCAAGGGTGCGGTGCCTGTGGCTCAGTGGGTAGGGTGCTGGCCCCATATACCAAGGGTGGCAGGTTCGAACTTAGCCTCTGGCCAAACTGCAACAAAAAAATAGCCAGGCGTTCTGAAATCACCTGTAGTCCCAGCTACAAGGGAGGCTGAGGGAAGAGAATTGCCCAAGCCTAAGAGCTGGAGGTTCCTGTGAGCTGTGACACCACGGCACTCTACCAAGGTGACTGAAACTCTGTCTCTAATAAAAAAAAAATGTTTTCAGTCAAGGTATGAATATGACTCAGAAGGGATCTGTGCCCATCCTGGAAAGCCCTGGGACCAGGCCATGTCCTTCATACCTGCCCTGTCCCCACTGCTCTTCTGGTCACTCTCTTGGCACGGGGATGGGGAAATGCTCTGCTGGGCTGGTTTCTGTCTGGCACATGAAGTTGATTTTCTTCTTTTTTCCCTCCTCCCTTCTGAGAGAAGCCTAGAATAATAATTCCCATCATTCCTGATTGAGTGGGCAGCAGCCCTGCTTTGTACCATAGGACCTCTCCCCCACCCCTCCACAAATAGTCATGGCTTATTGTACCAGAGGTGAGCACTCAGGACTTCCCAACCACATTGTGGCCTAAAATCCAAAGCTTAAGAAAGATGAATCAGTCTGATGGCTCTGTTCCCCCAAGAGTTTGGAGTAGGAAAGCTGAGCTGGTAGCAGGGGTCTCTAAGCTCAGTGATCATGATAAGGGCTTTGCCCTACTTGGTGACAGCAGAGAGGGGAGAATGGCACATGGTGCAGAAAGCAAAGCACTGTGCCATAAAGGGAAGGAGAAGAGCAAAGGGTGTAGCCAACTCCTTCCCTGCTGACTTGTGGTCCTAGCCTGTCCCACTCCTCATAGACACACAATACGTACTTATTCTGACCATAGATGGAGGGGTCCTTTCTTTCTTGCAAATCTTGCAAATAAACTTTTAGTGTTTGTTAATAGTTGAAGTCCTTTTCGAGTTGTCCAGCACTTAGGTGAGACCAACAGAACAGAATTGTCTTGGATGGGCTGGGAATAGGTTTTTAGAGCTGTGTTTCCTTTCTAGGTAGCCTCCAGTTAAACCCCAGATGTTAATTCTTTTCCTGTGGCTTGAGAAAAATTCCTGGAAGGCCCCTTAGTTTGGTTCATAGCTTGCAGATTCCAGGCAGGGCAAGGTAGTGGATGTGTCCCAGTTACCTGGTGACAGAGAAACCTTTGACCAATCCCTAGCTGAGGGTCAGGGCTCCTGGCTCCAAGGAAAGTTCTAGTGATGTTGGAAGTGGAAAGGTGTTGAGTTCAGCAGAGGTACATTGTCAAAGCTGCATCGTGGCTTTAAATGGACATTGATGAGAGGCCAAGATGAGATATCCAGAAAACACCACGAGTGGTTTCATCTAAGGGGAGCAACCCCAGAAGAAGAGAGGCTCCTGGCCCGAGCTGTTGGATGTGGGATGCGGAGTAAGTGGGAACCAAGGATGCTCACTAAAGGCTCCAGTGGTTTGTCTACAGGGGCCCATATCAAATCTGAGACCCCACTCCCATAGCCCCTGTAGCAGACAGTTTGAGCCAGATGTGGAGCGTTCTGGTTTTCCTTGATAATAATGGTTATAGGTTCCACTAACACTTAATATATACTTACCAGGTGCCGAGTGCTCTGCTAAGCATTTCATAGGCATTGCTTCTTTTTTTTTTTTATTCCTGTGAACAGAGCTATAAGGTAGGTATCATTATTTCTCCATATTATAGATGAGGAAACTGGCTTTTAGAAAGCTTAACTGACTTTCCCCAAACCACACAACTAGCCCAGGGTGAACCGGGCTGTGAATCCTGGGCTCTCTGACACCGTGCCATGCTCCAAACAAGGCCACTCTGCTACTTTATTGGTTAAGGTTCACCTGGGCCAAGACCCTCACCTGGAGGTCTGTTTCCTTGCTTTGGCACAGCCCCAGAGAACAACCCAGTCTCCTAGGAGGTCTGACGAGCCCTGAAGGCTGTTACATTGGAAGACACCTGTTGACGTGAGCCCTGCCCTTTCCTGAGGTGGAAGCAATCCAACCTGCTGCGAGGCAGGGAGCAACTCAATACATTATGTAGAAGTGGCTGTCCCCCTGGAGTGGATGTTGCTGACTTTTGCACCTGCAGCAGGCGAGTGCCGGCTGCTTTGGAAGTGAAGCAAAGCCCTGGAAGTTGGATGGAGAAGGCCAAGGCTGTGTGCTGCTTTGGAGTCCATCCTCTTACCGGTTTGTGATGGCTTCTAGCGTGCAATGATCCCTGCCAAAGCTGGTTTAATGGGGTGCATTTCAGCAGCAGCAGTTTGCTGCTAGAACAGTGGTGGTGGGAACTTCTTCCTAGTTCATCTGCTTTGTCTGGTTTGGGGGAACTTGGTACAGGACAATGGCAGGCGATCTTGGGAAGGGGGCCAACCCAAATCTTTAACCACCTGTTAATGGGTAATGGATTATGTTGTAGCATGAAGGAGTCACTTTAGTTGGACAGAACCTTCAGATAAGGTTGCAGTCATGAAAGGAGACCAAGGAACTGTGCATTGTATGTGAATGTATGACTTGGGGGACAGAAGTGTTAGTCTTACTGAAACTCAGCTGCTTGGTTCTCAAACTGGGGTCCCAAGGTCACCTAGGAAGTTGTGTGAAATGCAAATTCCTAGGCCCCACCCCAGACTTCCTGAATCTAACACTCCCTGGGGCAGGGTGGGACCTAGCAAGCTGTGAGTTAAGATACCTCTCAAGTGATTGATTCCACAGCTGTAGGGTAGGCTAGGGTTAGTGGTGGTGTGGGGTCCTGGACAGATCCTGTGGCTCTTAGGATGAGAACAGAAAACCCTGAACCTACTGGCTTCATGTTATGTAATAAAAAATGTGCTTCATGCATCTTTTTTGAATTCTAACTGGTTGATGACAGCAGTTCTCCAGTCACTCAGGCCAAGTTCTCCACAGTCCAGCTACCCTACCCATCTTCCCTGGACTTCAGCGAGAGGGGACCTCTGGTTTGATCGTGGGCTTGGGGAGGTGCTTTAGGAGGTGTCATAGAATGGACCCCTGGGCTCGGCGCCTATAGCTCAACTGGCAAAGGCGCCAGCCACGTACACCTAAGGTGGCGGGTTTGAATCCCCAGCCTGGACCCGCCAAACAACGATGATGGCTGCAACCAAAAAATGGCTGGGCGTTGTGGCGGGCACCTGTGGTCCCGGCTACTTGGGAGGCAGAAGCAAGAGACTCACTTGAGCCCAGGAGTTGGAGGTTGCTGTGAGCTGTAATGCCACTGCACTCTACCCGGGCGGGACAGCTTGAGGCTCTGTCTCAAAAAAAAAAAAAAATTAAAACTGTTGTGAGACAAACCAACAAAAATCTGGGTTTTTTTAATAAATAACAAAGGGTAAAAGAAAAAGTGGAGAACCTATAGTTTAAAGGGGGTCAAGTCAGATGAGCGTGTGGATTAGATGGAGGAGATGGAGGCCATGAAGGACATTAACAGACAGTTACACGTTTGAACACTGGCATTTGATAGTAAGAAGTTACTTATTTTTTGGTTTGATAAGAGTATGCAGGTTATTTTTGAAGTGGCTTTAGTGATAACATGGGACTATTTACAGATAAAAATATTAAATGTCTGGAATTTGTCTCTGTATGTAAGGGGCAGAAGTGAAGAGATACAAAATAAGGTTGGCTAACATGGTAATTATTGAGGTTGGGGGTGAACACATGGACGTATGATACAGTTTTACGTATTTGAAATTAGGCAGGTGGGGGAGCTAACGCCTGTAATTTCAGTCCTTTGGCAGGTTGAGGTGAGAAGATTGTTTAAGGCCCAGTGTTCAAAATCAGCTGAGCAACAGAGACTCCATCTCTCCAAAAACAATTTGATGGTTAGCCTGGCATAGTGGCAGGAATCTTAGCTTCTGAGGAAGCCGAGTGAGAGCATTATTTGAGCCCAGGAGTCAGGGTTACTGTGAGCTGTGACTGCACCACTGCACTCCAGCCTGGGCAAGAGAGCAAGACCCCAGGGGGACAAAAGTAATATAAATAAAAGTGATCTAGATTATCATAAAAACATTATGAATAATTCTTTTTTAATAAATTGGTACACAGTATAATGGTGTTTGGAGAGGATAGAGGGGATTCCTATGGGGTTTTTTCTCTTCTTTCCTCATATTCTCAGAACTCACAACAGGTTAGGAGGCTAAAACCCTAAAGAAACTTGTCTTTCTAGGCAGAAGAACTAGTAAAGGAGACCAAGTTGTTATCTAGAGAGTATGAAGGAAGTCTTGGAGAGGGAAGAACCAGAGGAGAGGATAACTGCTTCTGGCTTTCCTGCCAAACTGTGGACGCATGAACAGCCCTGAGGAAATGTGCCCTCAGTGTTGGGAACCACAGCAGGACATAAACACCATCCAGGTCCAGGGGCCCCCTGGGCAAGCCTGCACAGCCCAGGCTTTGAAAACTGAACCACAGAAAACCAGACACAGCTTGGTTGATTCCTACTGAAACAAAAGAAATAATAAAAATCAACATTCTCCAAGATCTTTTAACAACATTCATAGTCTCACAACATGACATTGAAAATAGAAAATTACCTATAAAATTTACCTAGAAAATTACCTAGAAAATACAATAGAAAATTACCTATAAAAAACAGGAAAATCTGTTCTGAATGAAAACAACAGATTCCAACCCTAACAGAACGTAGATACTGGAATTATCAAAAACTTTAAAGCAGTGATAGAACCATGCTCTGTGATGAAAAGGTAAACACCACTAAACAGCGGGAAGAGAGTATTCAGAGGAGAAGCAACCCAAGAGCCGAGCAGAAATGTTACAGTGAAAATAATAAAGTATCTGAAATTCTAAAGAAATTCACTGTTCCAGGCTCAATAGGAGAAGGGAAACATAAAAAGGCACTGAATGGAAAATGAATCAGTAGAAAGTATCCATTCTGAAACAGAGGGAAAAAAGACTGAAAACCAACTAACAGGCCCACAGGGACCTGAAGTGTATGTCATTCGCGTCCTGGAAGGTGATAAATACGTGACAAAGTAATTCCTGCCAAGCTCCAGACTTGGTGAAGGACATACATTTACAGATACAAGAAGCACACATCAAAGTCAAAGTATGTGAAACCAGAGAATGAGGGCTTGAGATCTGCCAGAGGAAAATGACACATTTTCTATTCGGAAGCAATGATTTAACTGACACTGAATTTCTCTACAGAAATTGTGGAAGCCAAAGGTAGTGGGTTAAAATCTGAAAGTATAGGTGGAGGGGAGAACTGTGAACTTGGAATTTCCTGTCCAGTGGAACTTCTTTCAAGCATGAGAGTAGACAGAGACATACTCTAGTGAAGACAAATGAAGGGAATTTGTCTGTGAAATACCTGAAAAGAAATCACAATGGAAATTCTTTAGATAGAAAGAGAAATTCTAGAATCCTGGAGCTTCACGAATGAAGGGAAGCAAATGGTAAATGTCTGGTAAATATAAACCATTTACCAGTATCGCAAGCAAACGAGAAGTTACTACTACAGACCCAACCGTGGTTAAAAAGAATAAGAAAGTACAGTGAACAGCTCTGTGTCTGAAAATGAGATGACTTAGAAATTGGCACATTTCTGAAAAGCTGCATGCTCCCCAGACATACCCAAGAAGCAATATGTGACCTGAGTTGTTCTATACTAACCCCAAAAATCAAACTTAAAAACCAGAGAAGCCCAAAGATTGGACAGTCCCACTGCAAATGTTCACAGCAGCTTTATCCATAATAATCAAAAACTGACCCAAATATTCTTCAGCTACTAAAAGAACCAAACCGTGGTACATCCACGTAGGAAAGTCTATTCTGCAATAAAAAGGGACATACCCGAGAAACATGCAGTTCCTTCAGAAGCATCGTGCTAAGTGAAAGAATCCGGACTCCAAAGGCTGAGTGCTGCATGGGGTGGTTTACAGGGAATTCTGGGACAAGTGAAACTGGGAGAGAGAATAGATTGTTGCTAACCAGGGATTAAGACTGAACATGGTTTCTGACTATAAGTAACAGCATGAGGTAGAGGGTGGAGAGTTGTAATGAAATTGTTCTTGAAGTGTCAACAAGGATTGAGTAATGGAACTCTCTTAATTTGCTTGAGAAGTACACGAGGTCTGACAATTAAGTTTGTGACTCATCTTAGAAAAGGTGCTGTGTTCGTCACTCTGGGTGTCACTACAGTCACCTGCAAAGTACTCCCCCGGGGAAGCTGTGCACCAGCGCCAGCACCTGGCTTGCCTACACTTGAAAGCAGTTTTGGAACTCACTCTCTCTGGACCCACCATCAGAGTTGTCGTCACACAGATCTGACAGTTAAGTTCGTGACTCTCCACTGTGCCCTTGCGTTGGCAGCTCTTTAGACAGCTCAGGAAGGGTTCACAGCCTCGGCATATCAGTGACTACAGCTGAGTTCTTGCTGACATGTGGTGGTGTCTTGCTGAGTGGTGTTCATTTTTGATGTTTCTAGGTTTTTTTGTGCCATCTGACAACAGCCCTAATGGGTCACTCCCATTAGGTGTCCCAGAATTGCTCTGAAAGGTAGACTAGAAACTGGTGTTGGCACTTAGCTTCCAAGGGGAAGACCTCACAGGTGACCGTGTCGATATTCAGCAGTGGGGTGGGCAGCACTTTCTCTAGGATGAGTCCACGAACGTCATTGTCAGACCTTGTAAATTGCTACAGCAGTGTTGAAAGCGTGCTGTGGTGAAGCTAAAATGGTCACATCCTGCAGCAGAGCAAGTACATTTCTACATGTAAACCCAGTGAAATTATCTCCCAGCTGCAAAATGCAAGTAAAAATGGTTACAACAGGATTAGTTAATAATTATAAAAGCAGAAGCCAGCTAAATCCAACTGGAGAATGAATAAATATTGATTTGTTTGTGTAACTGGTATAGGGGTCTAAAATATGCAGAAGAGTATTGTGTATTTTATACATAAATATGAAAATGTTGATATGCACATTAAATTAACCAGAACTTTTTAGATGTCTTTACTCTTTGAAATATTCCATATTGACAAGTTTTTCAGGAGTATTATGTAGAATATTGATTATTGGAGAATGTGTTACTTTCCTATTTTTGTTTTTTGTTACCAGGTTTGTGATTTCAGAGAATGTGGTACTTTTAAGAAAAGTAAATGAACTTTGAAAAAGTTTTTTAAAATGTTATATACAATTGACCTAAGAATTGGATCAAATTTTAGAATTTGAAAATGAAATGAATAAACATATAGTTTTATTTAAGAAATTAAAATTTTAGGCTCAGCACCTATAGCTTAGCACTTGGGGCACCAACCACATGCACCAGGGCAGGTGGGTTCAGACCCAGCCCAGGCCTGCTAAGCAAACCAACTAACAAAAAAATAGCCGAGTGTTGTGGTGGGCACCTGTAGTCCCAGCTATTCGGGAGGCTGAGGCAAGAGAATCGCTTAAGCCCAGGGGTTTGAGGTTGCTCTGGAGCTGTGACACTATGGCACTCTACCAAGGGCAACATAGTGAGACTCAGTCTCAAAAAAAAAGAAAAAAAGAAATTAAAATTTTAAAGTGTCAAAGGTCACCGTAATCCTTGCTCAAAATAAGATAAACTAGTTCACAGATGATGTTCAAGGAAAGTATACACTTACAGATACACAGCAGGAGGCATCAGTGTTGGAGAGTGCACAGATAGCGTATTGGTCCGTTTTTATCAGTGGCCTTTTCTGGGGATTTCATTTCATTTGTGTTGCGTCTTGAGGGGCTGCAGTGAATAGAGCCCCTGTTGTTCAGCGGAGCTCTGAACCAGTTGAGGAATAAAAGTGTCAGTGTGGAGCCTCTTTATTACAGTAAAGGCCAGGACATAGGAAACAGCTGAGTGAGACAGTCAGCTTAGTCTTGCTAACTCCCTCCCCCTCAGTTGCACCTCCCACTGTGTCCAGAGCAGAACTCCTCCAGGGAAAGTTTGCTTGTGCAGAGCAAACTAACCCAGGCCAAGAGGGACGGAAAAGACCAGACTCCTCTGTGGAGTCTCTCAGTGTCTGTCCCGGGTCAGAGGCAGGTCGGGTAAGAGGCCCCTTGTTCTGTAAGGAGACCCTCGCACGCAGGCTTGAGTGAGAGAAGGGGAGCCTGTGCCCTGCCCCTGACCATCTCGTTTTGTCAGGTTCATATGTGAATTATAATTAACCTGTTAAACTCCAGTATTTAGCTATACTTACAATAGGAAAGAGTGTCATAATCTTGTCATATGATTTATCTTTAACTCTTGCTTTAAAAAAAATTTACATCTTTAAAGACATTTCCTATAGCCTCATATACCATGTTTCTTTGGATTAAGAGAAAAAAGGAGAGTAAATGCTTCAGACGCCTTGTGCTGACACTCACTCTACCGATTCATAGTTTACAGACCTGGTCACTTAACTTGGTACCCACACTCAGTAAGACTTAGCAGAGAACCATCACATGTGACGTCCTCGGGGTCTGAGGAGTCAGATAATTACAGAGTTAGTGGTGCTCACGACCACAGACTACGAGCACAGTGTTGGGGTTACAGAAATGATGGGGAAATTAATGGGAACTCATGACATATTTAAGAAAATGTTTTTTCTATGTTAAAATACATGCATGCAGATTTTCTAAAGTTTTAAAATACAAATCCTATTTTATTGCTAATTCCAGGATTCTCATGGAAGTGGCAGGCTCTTCATTTCAGATAAATCATTACTTGGTCAAAATTTAACTTTGAGTTCCATGTTTTGGCTGTTTGCTCTTAGTTTTATGCCCTCAAGGTACTTTAGAGGGGAAGCAAGTGACATGGCTTTTTTTGTTTTATTAAGCCCTTTAAATTAAAGGGGGCGGGGGGTGCGGTGCCTCATACCTGTAATCCCAGCACTTTGGGAGGCTGAGGCAGGATGGTTGCTTGAGCCCAGGGGTCTGAGGTTACTGTGGGCTGTAATGATGGCACAGCGCTCTAGCCTGGGAAACACAGTGAGACCTTGTCTCAGAAAAGCAGAAGGCAGTTGGGTGGCATCCGGGCGCCTCGGAGAAAGAGCATGCTCACAACATGTCTTCACTGACAGTCAAAGGAAATCATTTTTCACTCACTAAAATTTTAGTTGTAGATTCATATTGGTAACAGGAGCCAAAGTAGGGACTTCTGTGTGTAGGGGGCACCCTGCAGAGCCTGGAGAACACAGACTTCAGAGCTAGATGCACCTTGCCCCACATAACACATTCCTGAACCTTTCTACCTGTAAGCAGTGACACCTGCTTCATTAGATTCTTTTGGAGATGAATGCTTAAAGTTTGTCTAAGCCTGCAATGTAAAGGCAATCTTTACAAGAATGGACCAAGTGTATTTTAAGAAATAACTTGGTACCAGTTAGGAAACTGCCTATGACATTTGAATGAGAAGGATACGGAAGTGCTCCTCTGATGATACAGTTCCTGGCTTCTATCTGAAAAATGTAGAAATTGTTAAAGGGATGAAAACTTACATTTACAAGAGTGAGGTAGAAGGTAAATAAATAATAGTACAACATGGGAATGTTAGGGTTATGAAGAATGTAGGTAAGAGAAAACATTTTTGGTGTGGAGAGCAAAGGCAGTATGTATATCTTACACTTAAACCTTTGTTTTAAAATGTGCAGAAAAGGTTCAGTGCCCATGCCCAGCGGTTAGGGCACTGGCCACATGCACTAAGGCCTGCTGGTTCAAACCAGCCTGGGCCTGCTAAATAACAGTGACAACTGCAACCAAAAAATAGCTGAGCGTTGTGGTGGGCACCCATAGTCCCAGCTACTCAGAAGGCCGAGGCAAGAGAGTCACTTGAGCCCAAGAGTTTGAGGTTGCTGTGAGATGTGACACCTCATCACTCTACCCAGGACGACATAATGGGACTCTGTCTCAAAAAAAAAAAAAATGCAGAAAAACGGAATAACTCACCACTTAATTATTCATTGTCAGAGGAATAGAATTATGACTGTCACTGTCCCTGTCTGTCAGTCCTATCAGTTTGCTTTATACCGATGAGAATATGTAGGATAGTTACGCCTCCTGAAGCCAGAAGTTTCTTCTCCCTATGGGCAAAACACAAATGGGCTCCTTAACACGGTTCTGTTGTTACGACAACCAGAGGAGCACGCCGTTAGTTTGGGTTTTTTTAACCACTTAGGCATCAGCCTTTTACCTGCTTTATCTTTTCTTTTTTTTTGAGACACAGTCTCAGGCTGTCGCCCTGGGTAGAGTGCTGTGGCATCACAGCAACCTCCAAATCTTGGGCTTAAGCAATTCTCTTGTCTCAGCTTCCCAAGTAGCTGGGACTACAGGTGCCTGCCACAATGCCTGGCTATTTTTTGGTTGTAGTTGCCATTGTTGTTTGGCAGGTCCAGGCTGGATTCAAACCTGCCAGCTGTGGTGGCTGGTGCCCTAGCTGCTGAGCTACAAGCACCAAGTCTACCTCTGCTCTATCTTTTTGTCAGCTGTTATAATTCATTGTACTTTATTGGCTATGGATAATAGAAAAATTGAAATGTGTCTTTTTAAAAGCAGTGTGTTTAATATCAAGTATATCCAGATGAAGTAGAATGATTTTGAAGTATTTCTTCTTTTTCTATTGTCTGTAATATTTGGCATGATAATTTTTGAAATTATCTTCCATTTTTATTTATAAATATTAGTTGTCTATTTTTTGAGACTTTGGGAAAAAAAAAAGAAGCTAACTGATGACTCCATACTGAACCTCAGAGTCAAAGCATCTAACAGACATACTCTTATCTGACAATGGGAATGTTACTTTTTTTTTGCATCATTATTATTCGTTGCAGCAGTCGTCTGATTTCTTTTCTGAATGTATTTATCTTCATTCGTTCCTTATGATGTTTTGTTTCTAGTCCTTATCTTAAACATTGTTATTGTTATTAAATTTTAAGCCTTTTTAATTTTGTGAAGGCAGAAAGTGGAAACCAAATAAACACATGTATATGTATAAAAGAAATACAAAAAAAAAAGAAATTCCTTTCTAACCCAAAGTATAAAAAATAAAAATAAAAGCAGTGTGTTTTCTTTGTGTTGATGTTACAGATTTATTTGAGGTTCCTAGATTATCAAATGGAGCACTCAAATGAATGCAAGAGAAACTTCGTCGCAGTCTATGATGGAAGCAGCTCTATCGAAAACCTGAAGGCCAAGTTCTGCAGCACTGTGGCCAACGACGTGATGCTGAAGACGGGAATTGGCGTGATACGAATGTGGGCAGATGAAGGCAGTCGGCTCAGCAGGTTCAGAATGCTCTTTACATCCTTTGTGGAGCGTAAGTAAATAATTCCTATAGTAAGGAGAACTTTTACATAATCTTCACTCATTCACACTTACTGAGCATGTAATTTCTAAAAGTTGGTTTTCAGTTTTAAAAACATTTTTTAATTTTATTTATTTTTAGAGGCAAGGTTTTGCCATGTTGCCCAGGCTGGCCTTAAACTGGACTCAAGCAGTCCTCCCACCTCAATCTCCAGAGTAGCTGAGACTGCGGGTGCTGGGCAGCATTTACGTGTGACAAGCGCTGCGAGTCACAGAGGATGTAGAGACAACTAAATCTTGGTCCCTGTTCTTAAAGAATTGACTATTATAGGTTTTAAAAAGTCATGTTAAGAGAAAAACTAGATCACTGCCTCATTACAAAGGTGTGAACAAGTGGTAGGGCTGCAGAGCGTGGAAGCTGATTCTCTCCAAGGGTTTCTTACCAGCACCATTCAGCTTGGTGAATAATTATGATTCTACCAAAGCTTGGTCAGCAAAGATGGCGATTTTGATGTTTTCTTTTTTTAACTTTTTGTTTTTAAATAAATTTACATTTAGAGAAAGTTATAAAAATAGTAGAGCTCCCACATGCCCTTCTCTCAGATTTTCCTAATTTAACATCTTAGGAAGCCACACTGAAAATTAACACTGACAATATTATTAATTAAATCCATAGCTATTATTCAGATATCTGTAGTTTTGCTGCTGATGTCTCATCCAGTTTCCCGTGTTGTCACTTGTCCTAAGTCTTCTGCATCTGTGACAGTCTGCCTCATCTTCCTAGAAAGTCCATCAGTTTGGGTTTGTACAATGTTTTCTTACAGATTCAGTTGAGGCTGTGTGTTTCTGTTAAGACTGAAATCACATTGTACTTTTCTCAGAAAAGTGTATCAGTGAAGTGAGGGCTGGTACTACCAGCTTAGCTCCTCCTGCTGCTGTCAGCTCTGAGCACGTCCTCAAGGTGCTCCCTGCCACTGAAAAGTGTTTTTCCTTTCTGTTCAGTAAGTCTTTTTGAGACTGTACAAATACCCAGTCACTTACTGATGTTGGTGGCTTCTGCCTATCACAGTCACTACCGTGGTGTTTCCCTAATGGTGATTGTCGGTTACCATTGTTCTTCCTATGTATATTAATTAGAATTCTGCTGGGAGGAAGAACTATTCTTTATTTCTTGACTTATTTATTCCACTGTTTGTTTATATTGGTATGGGCTCATGAACATTTACTTTTCAACTATTACACCATAGTACTGTTACTATTGTGTAATACTAGCAATATTTTCTTGCTCAGAATCTAAGTTTTGGCCATTGGGAGCTCCCTCAGTTTGCCTCCTGAATCCTTTTGATATACCCAATTATAGTTTTTTGAATTACTTACTTTCTAGTACCCCTCGATAGACGTAACTTCTATTTCCCCAGCCCTAGCTTTAGAACCAACCATATTTCACAGGAGTAAGAACCCTGACTCCAGTTACCAAAAATACATTTGTTCAATCCTAATGCACACAAAAGTAATTTTGTAATTGTTAACTCCAGTTCTTTGAATAATTCTGTCCTCGGCTTTACCGTCAGTGCTGTTTTCCAGTTCCCTGGGTTAGTTGCAGTCCTCTCCCCTTTCTGGTTGATCACATTGTTCATTTGTCCTGCATTTAGATGCATTGCGGCTGTTTGTACTCCATGTTGTACCCCCCCATCATGGTTACTTTTAAACAGTTCTCATCTTGGGGTACTTGGAACATGACTCTTGTTCTCAGAGAGCGTTACAAGGAGACACACACTCAGGGCCCCCTGCCTGATTCTCTTCATTCCATTTCTATACCCCAATTTCTCTTTGCTCAAATGAGCAAAAGCTCGAGTCTTTTATTATGTCCCTTTTTTTCTTACATGAAGGGCAACATATTATTTTGCACTTTGCATTTTTTACTTATCAATTCATAAAGAGCATCCTTATTTTTTTACAAATGGATAGTATATTATACATACTAACTTTCTTTGGTCTCCTATAATATTCAAGGGCATATCAAGTATTTCAAATATTTTACATTTAGAAACAGTGCCACCCTGACTAATATTCTGTGTCTTCGTATTGTCGGAGTCTTTCCCTCAGTAGATTCCTAGAAGATGGATTGTCGGGTCAAAGGTGGATCATAAGGAGTTGGGCTAAGCATTGCCAAGTATCTTCCCAGCAGAGTTACAGTCTTTTTTATTTGTGGTACTGTAGACTTAGCACAGTTTGCCCTCAGCTGTTCTCACTGTGTGACTCAGCAGTTCTCACTGTGTGACTCAGCTGTTCTCACTGTGTGACTCAGCAGTTCTCACTGTGTGACTCAGCTGTTCTCACTGTATGACTCAGCAGTTCTCACTGTGTGACTCAGCAGTTCTCACTCTGTGACTCAGCTGTTCTCACTGTGTGACTCAGCTGTTCTCGCTGTGTGACTCAGCAGCATGAAGCACATTTGCAGTTGTGTCGCCATCACTGCCACCTCTTCCAGAGGGAAACCCTGAGCTCACTGGACAGTAACTCCCCGTCCCCTCCCCTCTGCGCTGCTCATCTGAGTGGAGTCACGCATCTGTCCTCCTGTGTCAGACTGCCTTCACTCAGCACTGTCAGGGTCCGTCCCGAGTGTGCTGTGTGTCACACTCTCACTCTTTCTCAGGAGTCACGCATCTGTCCTCCTGTGGCAGACTGCCTTCACTCAGCACTGTCAGGGTCCGTCCCGGGTGTGCTGTGTGTCACACTCTCACTCTTTCTCAGGCTGCGTCTCATTTCACAGTGTGTGCACTGCGTCCTGTCTGTTCACTGGTAGCATGTTGGTCACCTCCACCCTTTGGCTGTTGAGGATAATGTCGTCATGAACATTGGTGTGCAACTGTCTGTTGGATTTCCTGCTCAGTTCTTTTCAGTATCTACCTGGAAGTAGAACTCCTGGCTCACATGGCAGAGCTATTTAAGTTTCTGAGAACAACTAACTGGATTCCACTGAGGCTGTGTCGCTCGCCAGAGCCCAGAGCGAGCAGCACCGTCTCACACCCCCCAGCAGTGCACGGAGAGCTCCAGTTTCTCCACCCCCTTGCCAACATAATAACCATCGAAATTGTATAAAGTGGTGCCTCTTATGGTTTTGGTTGCTTACTAATGAGTGACACTGAGCATCTTTTCATGGACTTCTTAGCCATTTGGGCCTGTTCTGAAGAAGTGTCTATTCAAGTCCTTTGCCCATTTTTGAATCAGGTTTTTTTTTAAGTCATAGAAGTTCGTTACATATTCTAGGTAGTAATCCCCTATCAGATGTACAATTAGCAGATTTTTTCTTACTCTATGTTGATTTTTCAATCCCTGGCTGGTGTTGTTCGACATATAAAAGTGTTTAATTTTTATGAAACCCAATGTGTTTTTTCTTTTGTTGCCTTTACTTCTGATACAATAACTAAGAAATTCTTGTCAAGCCAGTATGTGAACCTTTTCTCACACGTTTTCTTCTGAGAACTTTATAGTTTCAGCTCTTAACATTCAGGCCTTTGATCCACTTGGAGTTAAGTTTTGTAGACGTGTGAGGCACAACTTCATTATTTTTGATGTGGATATTCAGTTTTCCCCAGACCATTTGTTGAAAAAACTGTCCTTTCCCCACTGAGTTGGCACACTTGTCACCAATCAGAGGGCCTGGATGTGTGTGCAGCCCATGGTCCCTGCTCCCTGGAGCGCTGGAGCCACCTCAAGGCTGTCATGTGCTCTGGGGGCCCCTTTACTGGGCAGTGCAGCCTGACAACATGCAGAGACCCCCATCTCTGAAAACAAACCCAAAAGTGTCAGGTGGCAGTTTTCGGCCAGGTTTACTTCTGGGCTCTCTTTCTCTGTTGAGTGTGTCTGTTCTCAGGCCACACACTGGTTTGGATAGAACGTCCATATGCAGTAGGTTTTGAAATCAAAATGTGAGTCCCCCAGATTTGTCTTCCTTCTTGAGATTGGTTTATCCATTCATCAGTGTCCCTGGAGCGTCCATGAATTTTAGGACAGGCTTTCCTGATTCTGCAGAATAACACTGCTGGGATTTTGATAGGGTCCCTGTAGCTCTGCTGTTCACTTCCTGTAATACCGTCACCCTGACTACACTGAAGCCATAGACGCAGGATGTGTTCTGTTTATTTCTCATCTGTAATTTCATTCAGCAATATTTTGTGGTTTTCAGTATACAATCTTTTGCCTTCTTGGTTAAATTTAGTATTTTGTTATTAGTGTCTTACTATTTTATTCTTTTGATGCTGTTGTAAATGGAATTATTTTCTTAGTTTCCTTTTCTGATTGTTCATCATTAGTATCTAGGAATGCAGCTGACTTTCAGGTCTTGGTTTTGCATCCTACAGCTCTGCTGAATTAGTTTATTAACCCTCACAGGTATCTGTTTGTGGTCTTTAGGGGAGGGACGTCTGACTGCGGCCCATGGCTGTGGGCTCATCTGGGGAGGACATTTTTGTTTATCTATGGTGTTGGATATCACAAAAAGCATGTACAGACCTTTTTTTTACTCATCAGCTTTTGTTAGTGTTTGTGTATTTAATGATTTAATGTGTGGTCCAAGACGACTCCTGCAAATCCAAAGTTTGTAAATATAATGGTATCACAGTAAAATATTTTATGTTTTATATACTTTTCTTGACATATTTGAAAATTAAGTTTTTTCTTATAATTTTAAGATATATTATAACCCCATGTCTTCTATGTTAAAATCATGACTATAACCATATACAGGCTTTATTATAGTTGAATTTTCTTTTTTATTTTATTATTATTATTTTTTTTTTTTGGAGACAGAGTCTTCTTTAGTTGCCCTTGGTAGAGTGCAATGGCATCACAGCTCACAGCAACCTCCAGCTCTTGGGCTTAGGTGATTCTCTTGCCTCAGCCTCCCTAGTAGCTGGGACTATAGGCACCTGCCACAACACCTGGCTATTTTTTCTTGCAGTTTGGCTGGGGCCAGGTTCAAGCCTGCCACCCTTGGTATATGGGGCCAGTGCCCTACTCACTGAGCCACACGCACCACCCTATATTTGAATTCTTTTATCTATAGTTTTAAAAGACTCTGAGTTATCAAATGGTCAATTAGGTCATGAAGCCAGCCTGACCCATCATCCCTCCTACCTGCTTTCCGTTCGTTCATTTAACATTTAATGTACAAGGGACTGTATGTGATGCTGTGAAGAAACAGAAACACATGGAACAGGGCCTGCCTGAAAGGGTTCACAGATACAGCACAGGATTAACTGTGACAAAGACCATTTGAGAAATAAAGTGCGTTCCTGTTAAATATCCAGGGTACTTCCTACAGGCAAAGGTAGAAATGTTTCTTGTTGTTATTCCAAACAGAAACACAGAATGAACAAACGCGTTGATGTAGAGTGAATTTGAGCCGCAGGGAGTAGTGATTGAGCCAGTTCTAGAGTAGTAGAGAAATGAGTCAGGAAGGCTAAATTTAGACTCTGTCACATCAGGGAGGTTAGTGCCACAAAGTCATGGTCAGAACTATGCTTTCGATGGACGTGGAGGCTGGTTAAGAGGTTTTGTCCATAGTCAAGATGAGAAAATAGGAAGATTTGAACCAAAACAGTGACAGAATAGAAGAGAATTGTGGAGGTATAATCAAGACAGTTTGGTGACTAATGGAAAATGACAGGTGAGAGAGAATGAGTCAGAAGGGACCTACGAGTTTGAGTCTGACTGACTTGGAACATGGAAATCGAACAGATGAGATGGGGCAAGAGTTTGTTTTGAGCATAGTGAGCTTCTCAGCAGCTGGAAATGTCAGGAGTGGCCAGTGGTGTTGCCTGAGCAGACTGCAGGTGCTGCTGCTGTCACGGCTCTCCTCTGTTCCCTAACAGAAGGCGGTGCGCTGGGCCTGGAGTCCATGTAAACAAAGCCGTTATACCAGATGCTCCGACAGAGTAAAGGCCTGAACTTTGTTCTGAATTTTTGTTTCATTTGAGAACTTTTTAAACTAAACAAATAAAAAACTGCACAGAGACTGTTTTAGTGTTTCAAAGAACTGCAAATCAGTGCTTAATACAAAGACATAGTGAGCAGGAAAACCCTCCAGCTTCCCGCTCAGCTTGTCTACCGCCGGCCTCTGTACTTGCACCATTCAGCACACATCCCACCAGCCCGCTGGCTACAGAGTACTCATAATGGAGCCTTAAAAGGCTTGTATGAAATATAGATTGTAAAATAGCATGTTAATGGTATTTTATATTAGTTGTCTATTTAAACGAGAATATTTTGGATATTGTTTCCAAGCCACCTACATGTTAAATGATTTGCTAGAGGGCTCACAGGGTCCAGCACTCATCTGCACTGAACTCACAGGGAGGTTGATCACAGTAAAAAGAAGCATGGTGGGACCAGAAAGAATCTGCAGAACCCTGCTCAGGCTTCCTTACGCCCAGCACCACCCATTCCCTCACCCGGAAATGCAGTAGTTTATCTGCAGTGTTTCTGCTCAGGGAATCCCATTAGAGAGCCAGTACCCGAAGTTTTTATTGGGGACTGGTCACATAGGCACCCTCCCTGCATGCATCAAAATTCCAGGCTCCCACAAGGAAAGCAAACATCTGATACAATGGCATTGTTAGACAAACTCTAGGCACAGTGAACCACCTTCTCTGTTAGGGAATGGAGGAAAGCTGAGTTCATAGTTGCCAGCCTGACAAGCAGAATCTTGTACAGGTAGCTGTCTCCAGCCTGCTATAATGTCAACTCTTTGCCACACAGATAGTGAGGCTGAATCTACTATCTCAGTAAAATCAGTTCCACTGGCCTCATTTTACTTTTCGATGTAGTTACTTGCTCACGTTTTTGACTCACATTATTTATTTTAGGCAACAATGGTCTAAATTTGGGATCAGAAATTCTTCTCTGATGTGTTCTAGTTAAGATTTTCTATATATAGACAGATTTTTCATCTAATAAACAGGTGAAAAATCTCCCTCAAAAGAAGTGTGTATCATCGGAATAAAGGATTTCACAGAATTTATAAAAACAAAAGTCCCAGTGTAAAAATCTCCATTTGCTAAGCCCATTTCAGAGCTTAAAACAGGAAATTTATACATGCTTATTATTAATTCAAATTATTGAACTATTTCTTTTGTTCTTCTCTAGCTGTTAATGATTTGTAACTGTTACGATTCCACCCATGAAAATGATTACTATTTCAGAAAGGTTTATATAAATGAGCTAATTCTGCTCATGGGATGAGAGCTTCATTCACTGCTTACCCACCCTTACCCATTCCATATTGCAGATGTAGCTAAAATCATATAATTCTGCTAGAATGGGCTATACAGAACAGCAGTCAGACCATTTAACTTCCTCCCAGGCACTGAATGCTAATATAGACATACCTCACTCTTTAAGAAAGGGTGTGGTTTTAAGAAGATAATTTCTAGGACTAGAGCTGTGAAAGCAGGAGGTATTTTTGGTAGGATGTATCCATAGTGTGATTGTTGGTGGCATCCTGCCTGCAGGCCCCTGCAGGCTGATTGGAAAGCAGACCATTTTCCAGCTTCATTGCCACTTCTCATCAAAAGAGGAAGAAGCTGAGTCCTGGCCTCTCCCACACGCAAGCCAGGAGATAGTAAAGTGGGAAGCAGGGAGAGCTCAGGCCGTACGTGGGAGTAGGTCATAACTGGCACTGCTCCCACTATTTGTCCATTGTTTATAAAGATTCAGACTCGAGCCACTTTGTTACAGTCTGAATTGAAGCATGTCATTAACATGCCATATCAATAATGACTCCTCAGTTCTCAGTAAACAGCGTGCTCATCCAGTGAAAGGCCATGGTCCTAATAGCACTGCCTACATCGTTACGAATGTGTCACACATTTCTGGGGGCCAGATATCAGTGCTGCTTTCTCACTGCCCTGAATAACATGTAGAACAGTTATAAGGGATCTGTAATAAAAGTGGGGCCTTTGAACCAGTGACTCAAAGCCGAAAACCTGCCTTCGTCACTCTGAAGCCACAAAGCTGTCAGCACGCAGTCACATCATGTTCTGTGAGCTGTCAGCACGCAGTCACATCATGTTCTGTGAGTGAGCTTTAAAAACTACTGAGAAAATCAGAATCCTGAGCATCATAACCATATTCAACTTATCTTCAAATTGACCCCTTATCTCCTACGTTCTCATTTATGAATTAGATAAAATAGGAAGTAGAATTAGAATACAATATAGAGTATGATATTGTATGTAATAAAATTGTAGTATGGTGTATAAATAAAAACAGAAAACTCCAGTTTATAGAAATGAGGAACTCAGAAATGCTGTGTGCTTTTAGGCCGTTCTTTTGTTGTTGCAGTTTGGCTAGTGTCAGGTTCGAACCCACCACCCTCAGGTGTATGGGGCCGTCACCCTACTCCCTGAGCCACAGGTGCCACCCCAGTTTTTTATGTTTTAAAATGCCTCCATCTGTACAGAATCATTTCATGACACCTGTGACACAGCTGAAGTAGGTTCACTGGTCAGTTTTGTAAGTTGGCCAGTGGACCTTATAAATGAAACCACCACACACCATTGACTTCCCTGCCTTCAGTACAATGGCTTATTCATGAACTGATACATAGTGTCCCTGTGATGAGCTTTGAAACCATCAATGTTTTCTAAAAATCGTGAAGTAATTATTTGAATAGTTTAGCAATCTATGAATAAATTACTTTATTAGCATTGGGTGTGGTGGCTCACTCCTAAAACCATACCAGTTTGGGACACTGACGTAGGAGGATTGCTTGAGACCAGGAGTTTGAGACATGAGCAACAGTGAGACCTCGCCTTTACAAAAAATTTTTTAAAAATTAGCTAGGCATCACGATGTATAACTTATAGTCCCATTCAGCTCCTGAGGAGGCTGAGGCAGGAGGTTTGCTTGAGCCTAAGAGTTTGAGGTTTGAGTGAGCTATGATGACATCTCTGCACTCTAGCCCTGGCAACAAAGCAAGACCCTCTCAATTAAAAAATTATAATAAAAATAAATATTAGTTATGTATGTACATCATTTTGCGATTAGATTAAGAACAAGAGTATCAACATGATTGAGACCACTAATTACATAGTTTCATCAAACTTTAGTACCTGAGATACACTGTACTATATCCTGTTCATTTTAAAAGAGGAAGGTGAGGCCTAGAGAGGTTAAATAACTTATATGGCAGAATGGTAACAGAAACAATTTGTATTCATTACTAATCCGCGGTATCTTCTGTTTCTACTGCACAGCACTGTTTCCCAAGTTACTCACTCGGCTGCTTTAGACTCTTCAGTCACGAAAGCCACCGAGGAGTTATCCTTGAACTATAGTAGCTGAGTACTCAGCAGTTAAACCAGCTGAAAAGTTCAGTTGGTTTATAACTTATAAATAATATTAATATATTAATATTGTAATTGTTACATATTTTATGTTATATGATACATATAGCTGAGGAGTACCAAGGGCTGAACAAACCGTACTTGATGATGACATTCTTTTTTTTTTTAATTGAATGGTAACTATGTACATTAATGCACTTCTGGGATACAGGGTGGGGTTTTCACACAATCCAAAACACCTCCATCAAACTGGTTAGCCTTCATGTCATTTTCTTAGTTATTGTTTTAAAATGTTCACATTCTACTCTTAGAAAGATTCACTTGTACCCTTATAAGATAAACCTCAGATGATGACTTTTGACTATTAACCTGCCACCTTGGAACTTGGGTGAACACACGTCACAGGGTATTAAAGAGAGGTTATGTTTTCATTCTAATAGCAAAGCAATTTTGGATGTGCTCTATTGACCTACATTTATTAGATTATATTTTAAGGTTTTCTGGGGACCTGTTTTTCTTGCTCATGTTTAGAGCCGTTTGGGAAATAGACAAACTGGGTAAGGCAGGTGGATGGAAAAACGCCAGCTTTGTTACGATAACGCTCTGCAGCTGGCAGCTGTTGCCCCGTACAGCAGGACCTCCGTGGCTGACACCTACGCCGCCCTGATCCCTGCAGTCCCCTGGGTGATCAACTTATTTCAGAACTTCTTCTCCTTGAAGGGGAAAAATTATGAAATTGGGGCTATTTTCTTTCTTTAAATTTTTTTATTTATTTCAGATTAACACAAATGCACACACAATTCCATTGTTTGCATTTGTAAGGTCCAAGCTGTAGTTGTTCCTTCACCCAGGAAGTGTGTATGGCTATTTTCTTAATGAGGCTCATTGAATATCAAGAGAAAGATAGTATTTTTTTAAAAATCCCACGTGTTCATTCACAGTTTTATTTTTTATTCTTGCTTACCTACCACAGCATTATTTCCAATTTTTTAAAAATAATTATTTTCATTTTTGCTAAGAAACAGAGTTTTGCTGTCACCCAGACCTAGAGTGCTGTGGCGTGATGATAGCTCACTGTATCCTTGAGCTCCTAGGCTCACATGATCCTCCCTCCTCAGCCTTCTGCAAGCCACTGTTCCTGGCTCTGTTCATTAATATTTTCATACTAATCATGACTTGAAAAAAAGTTTTCAAAAGAATATATAAAAAATAGTGGAGGTATGTCAGTATAGTACAGAGCAATCCTCATTTCTCCTTCCTTGATGAAGCATATATTTTCTGTAAGTACAAAATACGGTATCTTTTAGGCAGGAAATACATTTTACCCAGCAATAATTTTAGAGGTTTGGGGGCTTTATACCTACACAATCTTCTTTACTGGGAATAAAAATTAAGCTTCCTAACTTGACTTTCAGATTTTTTGTTTGTGTCTTTGCACTGAACTGTTAGATCTGAGATGCCTGCTATGTGGCCACCAAGAAAGGAAAGGTCCTGAGACATTCCAGGCTGAAAGGACAGTTTACACAAAATATGAAATCATATGGTGTATACTCCATATACCTTTATTGTCTTTTAAACTTATTTTTTGTTACAGAAGTGCATTTTTCCTTTTTTTATATAGTAAAATAAATGGTCACCATTTTAAGTATACAATTCAGTGGCATTAAGTACATTACACTTTCTTTGTTTTGTTTTTTGAGACAGAGTCTCACTATGTCGCCCTCCGTAAAGTGCTGTAGCATCACAGCTCCCAGCAACCTCAAACTCTCAGGCTTAAGTGATTCTCTTGCCTCAGCCTCCCAAGTAGCTGGGACTCCAGGCACCTGGCTGGTTTTTTGTTGTAGTTACTATTGTTTGGCAGGCCTGGGCCTGTTTGAACCCACCAGCTGAGCTACAGGTGCTGCGCCTAAGTACATCACACTTTTGTACAACAATCACCACCATCCATCTCCAGAATTTCTCATCATCCCAGACTAAAACTGAGTATCTATTAAATACCGACTCTTCTCTCTCCCCTCCTTCCAACTCTGGTAACCCATATTCTGCTTTTTGTCTCTTGTAATAGTTCTCATAACAATCCATCTTCATATAATAATGATGCTAAGTGAAGTATTTGGCTTATTTTAGTTAGCATATATATTTCCAACTTCATCTGTGCTGTATTTTTCAGAATTTCATTTCTTTTCATGACTGAATAATACCCCCTTCCCTTACAGATGCCAAATTTTGTTCGTTCATTCGTGGGCATTTTGGCTGTTTCCACCTTTGGCTATTGACTTTTTAAGGAGTCTTCAGTTTCCACAACAGCTATACCATTTTACATTCCCAGGAACAATGAACAAGGTTCCAGTGTCTTCACTTTCTTGCCAAGACTGTCTTTTACAGTTTTGAAAACATTCATCAAATTATATGCTAGTTCCATAAAAACTATGGGAATAGTTCATATTGTCATTACATTAAAAATGACCACTTGGTGATTAGTGTGAGAAAAGGTTTGTGTGAGCCGACATCAGAGCATGTTGGTGCCGTCTCCTTGTTTGTGTAGCACAGAGTTGTATTTGTGGACTGTGAGTTAAGACATTACTCATGAAGTCCCATTCTTAAGTGTAGACTAAATCAAGACAGGCTGATGGTCTGCACTCTCTCCTGCAGCTCCCTGCACTGGCAGCACTTTCTTCTGCCACAGCAACATGTGCATCAATGACTCCTTAGTCTGCAACGGCGTCCAGAACTGCGCCTACCCTTGGGATGAGAATCACTGCAAAGGTGAGTCTGACGCGCACGACGGCGTCTGACAAAAGAGTGGCCGTTGCCTTTCATTAAGAAAGACATGAAATGTTATTTTTTATAACTGTGCCTAGCATAGCTGCTTTGGCAAAAATGGAAACATATATATAGTTCTTCTAAATGGATCAGAACCCCTTAGGATGCAGTAAAAGCAAGGGGAAAATATTTGTTCAAAGTGAAACCATTTTTTGCTTATAAACTGTTTTTTACTGTAAGTTGTTCAAAAATGTATCATAGTATTTCCTGCCCTTATTTTCTTACTGTTTTGGAAGCTTGTCATTTGTATTATAAAAATATCTTACTTAGTTCAAAATAAGTGAGAGGTTAGCCTGGAGTGTTGCTCTTTTTTAAATTATGTGGAAACAATTTAATAAAAATCACTTGACAGATACAGTCCTGCAATATAAAAGTATATAAAACTATTCTAGGAACTGCTCTTTAAAATTTTTCATTAGGTTCCTATGCTGTGTTCCCAGTATATACTGTCTGAAAGATAAGTATAGCTCATGGAAATAGTTGAATGTCATCAAATCTCTGTCTCAGAACTAAAGTTCATCAGCCTTTTATTCTCTAAGAGTTCAATAAATAGCTTCATAAGAAAAGGTGATCTCACCTGATAAGATTGTCTTAAAAACTTGACGTGGGGTATTTTGGGTAATCATTCAAAAACAGTGAACTGGTCAGTCTGCCCGTGGTGGTCCTCTGCTCGTGTCCATGGTAGAATGCTGTGTGTGCACTTGCCTGGCCGCTGCTCAAACCCACTGTCAGCAGCAAGCTGAACCTGATAGACAAGTGTTTATATTGGCATTCTGTAGTTATGTATTTGATTTGACTTGCAAATTGTGTGCTTTCCCCTATCTTCTGAGTGAAGGAACCTAGAGGTTTGTCTTCCCTGTAATCTGCATGGTTCTGTGTTGTAATTGGTTACTATAACCAGAAGTCATAATAAAGCCATAATAATTGCTTTAATTGTTCAAAAACCTAATTGTAAATTTCACTGTCTATGTTTGACCCAGGTGTTCTGCTTTACCTATAAATACCTTTCAATATGTGCCAGTATTCTTATTAATGAATTTTGAAAACTTTAAAATTTCTCTTCCACAGAAAAGAAAAAATCAGGGCTGTTTGAACAAATCACTAAAACTCATGGAACAATTATTGGCATTACATCAGGGATTGTCTTGGTCCTTCTCATTATTTCTATTTTAGTACAAGTGAAACAGCCTCGAAAAAAGGTCATGGCTTGCAAAACTGCCTTTAGTAAGACTGGGTTCCAGGAAGTGTTTGATCCTCCTCATTACGAACTGTTTTCACTGAGGGACAAAGAGATGTCTGCAGACCTGGCAGACCTGGCTGAAGAGCTGGACGGCTACCAGAAGGTGCGGCGCCCCTCCTCAGCCTCCCGGTGTGTTCATGACCACCACTGTGGGTCTCAGGCACCCAGCGTCAGACAGAGCAGGACCAACCTCAGTGCCATGGAGCTTCCCTTCCGGAATGACTTTGCACAACCACAGCCAATGAAAACGTTCAATAGCACTTTCAAGAAAAGTAGCTACACCTTCAAACAGGCCCATGAGTGCCCTGACCAGGCCCTAGAAGACAGAGTAATGGAGGAGATTCCCTGTGAGATTTATGTCAGGGGCCGAGAAGATTCTGCACAAGCATCCATATCTATCGACTTCTGACTTCTGCTGACAGTGACAGTGGCAGTGCTTCGGGTGCGTGTCCCACCTGCAGAGCGCCCGCCCTCCAGCAGCCAGCCCCTGCCTGTCAGACCTTTGTTTGCCACTAACTTGCTGTGATGGTGAGGTTCTCACTCTCTCAGGCAGCCAGGGAACTTACTGTATTCAGTAGAAAACATAAGAGTCATCTGTTGCCTGGCCTCATACAAGAAAGCAGCACCAGTGAGAAGCGTCGAGGACGGAGTGGCTGTGCTGAGCACTCGCAGTCCAGGCGTCAGGAATTCCACTCTTGCCCGCTCCAGCTCTGTCAGTATTTTGATCCTACTAGTAAACTTAAAAATGAGGTTTTCCTTTATTTTTCTTCTCTCTAAATTTAATCTGTTTTATAAGCCTGTAGTTTTATTATTTCAGTTTCTTACATAAGTTGATACTTCAATGTAAGCATTTGTTCTTGAATTGTCAAAATACAGCTAGTTACTGTGCCAATCAAGACCCACTGCAGCTCACCCACCAGTTTCTTGCGGACTGTTTTCCATACTTCTGCCTTTTAATTGCTGGATTCTTGGTCTTTATTCTCTGTGAGAAGTAGTAGATGATACGATTTATCACCTTTAAATCATATTTTGTCTTAGTTCTATTAGAAAATTTCATAATCCTGAGATGTATGCAACTTTGCCATTTATGACTAAAAATTTGAGAAAGATTTAAACTTCTGGCAAGCCTTTAAATTTCCCAAGTTTTGTCACATTCATTGACAGCCCATTCATTCCAGTAAGTAGGGCTGTCTGGTTCACGTTTGAGAAAGCCTGCGATTATGTTTATTTCCATCGTTTCTCATCACTAGATTATGTATTCTATTATTTTTATAAAGAGATTCCTTAGCTCCCTTAGTACACGTACTGGTTTATCTTACAGCACATGGTAACCAAGTTTATGTGAGAGTGAAAGGGAAATTTCTAGGAAACTATAGCCTTTAGATTGCTTCTTACTTGGGATAGTACATTTTTCTAGCGCTTATCAAGAATAACAACATCCACTTTTTTTTAAACTGCACTTTTGACCTTATTTTTTATCGTATGTAAAACAATAATTTATAAACATAATATAAAAACTCATCGTGTTTTTTTAGACTTTTGATATTATTTTATACTGTACAAACTTTATTAAATCAGATTTCAGCCTACATGACAGATCTCTCTGCCAGTGTTCATGTCAGCAGTTCTGTGTACAAACACACAGTGCTGGGACCATACGCTGTAACTGACTGTAAAGACCCTGGTCATATGTGTAGAAGCTTTAACTGTCCTTTGGTTACTGTGTTCAGTTTGTGACGCGTCTTTCACTGTGTAATATTTATTGCTCTAACTCACAACATAAACCCTGTATTAAAATGCACGATGCACATGATTCTCAATGTCGTTTATGGCACTGAGATTTTGATTCTTACGATACATATGGAAAGGAATTCATTACTCAGTTGTTACTAATACAGACATGCAATTTAAAATAGGTAAATTCTCATTTCTGTATTTTCTGTAGTAAATTCTCAGTGGAATGAGATACTGAAGTTTCACTGAATGTCCTTCACTGTCTGCATAGATGTGTCCCAATAGATCAGGAATGACTGTGACCTTCAACATGGCACACACAGAACACCGCCTCAAAATGGGTCTCGTATCAGTTATTTTTAATTTTTAACAAAGATAATCAGGAAATAGGAAAACTTCATAATATATTCTTGATTTAAATTTTTAAAGTTAATATAATTTCCTGTTATAAAAATACAGCTTGGACAGGTAAAAATACTTTATAAATATAGGATTCAGTGAAGTAATACCACAGGCAGCTAAGTGTTTTAATAGCTGTGAATAGGCATTTTTGTAGGAAAACTTATGCCAGCCAACATGTGAACAGTATAATAAATAATATAGCAACTTTTATCTCAGTCTTCATGATGATGAAAAGGAAATATTTTCAATGTAAAGTTATGTTTATTATAAAAGAAGCTGTTAAATCCTCTTTAACATTGAGATTATAGTAGAAAATAATGCAGTATGCTAACTACACTTTCTGTAGCCACTTGTAAACTATATTTTCATTTTTGAAGTTTGTTTATTTTTCTTTTAGAAGCTCTTAAAGACACAGAATACAGAGCCTTTAAAGAATAAGATTTAACAGTAAAACAGCACAGAAGTCAACAGTGTCTTGCGACTCAGCAAGTAAAGTTTGGACAGTAAATTTGGTTCTATATTTTCTGGCTGCTAAAACAAAAACAGTTTTTGTTTTTTTCATAGTAGAAAGCTAACTTATCTACAGAAGCTAGTTATCTCTTGACATAAAAGCATGAGGGTTTTTATACAGGACAACATTTCCTCAGAATTTAAAAAGTTGTCAGATGCAGCAGAGAAAGGTCATAATGGTCCGTCCAAGCTCAGTGAAGGCTGACTTACTGCAGCCAAGGTACACTGAGCTCGACAGCATTCAGAGACAGAACTAAACCAGATGATCAATAGCTAAGCTGCCTTAGACTGCCAGATATTAAATGCCTTCATTGAACTGTCAATGGGTATCAGATCTCATTTATTTTGTAGTCAAACATTTTGCCTATATTTATGAAGAAAAAAGAATAAGACTAATAAATTTTAGTCATTCTTACCAGAAAAATGCTAATTGATGTATATATAGTCGTTAATATTTGAGGTCACTGGGAAAACGTTACAAATTGCTGAAGTGAAAGTCAAACTTTTGACTTGGCGCCCATAGCTCAGTGGTTAGGGTGCTGGCCACATGCCCTGGGGCTAGTGGGTTCAAACACAGCCTGAGCCTGCTAAATAACAATGACAACAATAACAAAAAAATAGCCGGGCATTGTGGCAGGTGTCTGTAGTCCCAGCTACTGGAAGGCTGAGGCAAGAGAATCACTTACACCCAAGAGTTTGAGGTTGCTGTGAGCTGTGACACTATGGCACTCTACGGAGGGTGACATAGTGAGACACTGTCTCAAAAAAAAATTTTTTTAATAATGAAAAACGTGAAATTTAGCCATCTTGTGAAAATTATGACACAGTATCGGCCCTGTTACACAGTAACACACAATGCCCAGTGTTAAACACACCTGACAAAATGCAGATCAGAGGCATGGACATCTCCAGTTCAGAAACAGCAGACAGGGCCCTGTGTCACTGTCCTCATTACCCTTCACCCCAGACTCAACACAGATGACACCCCTAAGTGCCCACCACTTAACTGCAGGGAATCCAGCAAGCCACAAATCAGAAATGCATAGGGACAGAGTGTGGTAGTCCTCTCCTTCAGTTGGGGGAGGAATATCCAATCTAAAGGTTTAACCAAAAATGAAAGATTTTCACATTTCATGTCACAAAAGAGATTTAAAAGGCTCTTGTGACAACACCTATGTCAATATCTTTTTCGTGTTTCATAATTATTAGGCATTAAAAGAACCTCCTAAGTGTCTGCCTCTGAACTTTTTATAGTCCTGCTGTTGCCTGAGAGGAGGCTGCCTTGTTTCAAGAGTGTGGTAACGGGTAAGACAGGATGGGAAAAGCCTGGTTGTGATTCCAGGGATAATTCTCTCTCGAAGATTATGCTATCATTGCAAGTAGAGTCTGCTGTATCGTCTGTTACTTTATTGCAAGTAAGAAAAATAATAACTGGAATCACACTGATTAGACCAAAGAGGAGCCTGGAGTTTTTGGTGTTTTTAAAAATCCAAGAAAGATGATCTGGTCTCGTTTCATTGGGGAGAAGACTGGAGCCCAAAGAAGTGAAGCGTGCACCAGCCTCAGACCCACCTAGGACCCACGCTCTCTTTGTCCTGGAGCCTTGCAAGCCGTCTAATCAGCAGCCCAGATGTTTCATGGGCTGATGATTTAAAATTTAATTTATTCTATAGCAGTTATTTTCAAAGCATTATTTTTACCTTTTTTTCTTTATATAATACTGTGTTAATTTTATAATTTTGTTGCCATAATTCCTGAGCACCTGAAAACTGCAAGACAATTACCATGATGAATTCTTAATAAACAGTGTTTGTTAACAATGTATAGGAAGCCAGATAGAGTTTCATGTTTTTGCTTTTGTGATTCTTTTTAAATTCGAAAGAAACAAAATGTACTCTAGAAATTAAACATTTGTGTGCTGTATCTCCTGAGTTTCAGAGAATGATTTGCGTTCTGAGCCACGATAAGTGACAAGTTGACCTCAGATTTTCCTTCTAGTGTCCTGCAAAATCAGTTATCTATATTTTATAGTCCTCTACTCATAACAACTTAAAGTTCTGAATTTGTTTTAACTTTTTTCATGTATTTCTGCAGTTTACTTAGTGACCACAAAGCCTGGGACGCTAGTGAGCAAGGTCTGTGTTTGACTTCCGCTGTCCGAGTAAGTCCTTTAAAAGCCAGACAAGAACTCTCACGTGCTTAGTATGGGATTCAACGCTTTATGGGAAAGAATTTTGATCCTTGAACTGGAATTAAAAACTGTGTTTCAGTTTTTTTGCTTGCCTCAATTTCTGAAGTCTCCAGAAGTTGCACAGAATTCAGACCACTTGTGGCAGTAGATTCTGTGTTTCTTTCCAGGGCAAAGTAGACATTTTCTATTCAAAATAAAAGAATCACAGTTATGATAAAAAAAATATCAAAGTGAGTTTTTACACTTAAAACCATCTTCACGTGAAGGTAAACTTAACAAAACAGAATAAAAGCATTTCATCTTAGGTTGCCTGCAGGAGCCACTGACTGTCTCCAGTCACTAAAGAGGCAGCAGGGGCTTGCACAGAGGGGTGTCCTTGAGATGCAGACAGCGTCCATCACAGGGATCGCTTAGTAAAGATGGATGAGTAGACCTCTAGAAATGTGTCCACTGAGGGGAAAGCAAAAGAGGAAGAAAGAAAATGATAGTTACCGTTGTTCTGTCTGAGCAGATAGCTATAGAGGAATTTTACTTCGTGTAACTTGGAGTCGAGGAGCGGGTTTTATTTAACAGTGCTCTCACCTTCCGAGCTTTGTCATACTCCTCAACTTCTGATGCCTTTAGGCCTCTGAGCTAGTCCATAATTCATTGAAACATTTTGAATAGCTGCTGATTACCAAAAGAAATTTTCATCAGAAATGTAAGTATTCAACCAGGCTTTTCAAATCTACTTTTACTCTTCTGTTGGTAGCATCGGCCTATTAAATGGTGTTTTAGAGATGTATTCACAAACGTTGAACTAAGAAATTGATAGTCATGTGAGTAGTCGAGGGAGTCCCTTCTGCTTCCTTGAGTTACTTTACACTCTGTTATCTGTCATCTCTCATAAGACAATTTAACTCTGAAAATCAGCACTAGGAACAAATAGTGAATTTACTGCCACTGGCTCAAATACATAGTGTCAAGGCGCTCTTCCTTAGTCGTTAGCGTCTAATGTTCAAAGTGAGTGGTCTGCATCTTCTAAGATGGTTCCCAGTGACCCCTGTCTGCTGATACGCACGCTCCTGTCCTAGAGTGCAAGGGGTGACCTGCTTCTGTTGCAGTAATCTAGGCCCAGTGAAGAAAAAGAGTCACCCAAACACTGGTGATAGAAGAGGGAGGGTTTTGTTTTAGCCGGCAGAGCCACTGCAGTTTAGAATCAGAAATGGCCAAGCTCCCCAATCAGCTCTGCCCCTGTTGTTTATAGGACTCACAAGCTGACAAGGGAATTACCACATCACCTCATTGAAGGTGTCAAATCCTGTGCAGGGTTTACAGTCGCGGAAGCAAGCAGAAAGCATTAGTTTCAAGGACCCAGGAAGCTTAAGTTTTACAAATTCTTTTTTTTTTTTTTTTTTTTTTTTTTTTTGAGACAGAGCCTCAAGCTGTCCCCCTGGGTAGAGTGCCTCTTGCCTCCGCCCCCCAGGTAGCTGGGACCACAGGCACCCGCCACAACGCCCGGCTATTTTTTGGTTGCAGCCGTCGTTGTTTGGCGGGTCCAGGCTGGGGATTCGAACCCGCCACCTTAGGTGTACGTGGCTGGCACCTTAGCTGGTTGAGCTATAGGCGCTGAGCCGTTTTACCCATTTTCATACATGTCTGTACTTTTTAGTGTATGTTTGTATCTTCAATACTTGATAATACTTTTTATGGCTTTTAACTTGAAATAAGTAATATCAGAGTATAGGTACTAGAGTATCTACAGGAAGTCATTAACAAAAACATTCCTTGGATATAAGGAATTTCATGGGTTGCTATTTATGTTGAGGCCATGTTTGAGAACAATTATGTGTATCAGTGTTAAAATGGTTGAAGAAATTGGACATGTATTTCTGTGTTTGTACCTGGAAGAGAAAATATTCACTTAAAGAGAGGCTTTGAAAAAAAAAAAGAGGAGAATTTTAGGTGTCTGTTATGAATGTTCAGGTAGATTCATCAAACAGCACTGATTTGGGATAACTTGGGGTATGCTTGGGCATTTATTAAATTAGAAAAGTATGGGATTGGGTGCAGTTGCAGGTGTTCATGCAGGAAGATTGAGTATGTGAATAAAAATAGGTAGACGAATCTATGGCAAATAGAATAAAGTACAGAACAAAATTGAAAGGAACAGTGGATACATTTCAAAAGGCTATAATGTTTGAGAACTGAACTTTATTATTAATAATAGTTGCCAGAGGTGGTATAGAGTCCTGTGTATGTAATCTACTAATCTATTCAGATGATTGGGAGAGGGAATGCTGCATTTTATATCAGTTTACTTTTAATGGTTAATAGAGGGTGACAGTCCTATAAATAGGGTAGGGAGAAGGTGCCAGTCCTAACGTAATCCCTCTTTCCAATTCATGGGCACTGAGCCATCTTCGGTTCTATCCCAGAGGAAAGATGCCATTGTCTGAGGAAATAGGTAACTGTATTGAGTTTTAGTGGGTGATAGAGTAGTATGCCTTATGGATGCATGGGGTTCAGTTTATAGGGTTATGGGTTGCCTGCAGTATGGATTGCAAATGGAAGGATGGAAACATAGTATTTATATACTCACATGTGTTCAATTGAAATAGTCAGTTTTTAACTATGTGTACTAGTGTGTCTTCAAATGATCCGTATCTGAGGTACAGTGTTTATAAATACATTTTCACTAGATTGAGAGCAATCAGAACCTACACTGGGTTAGGCAAGTATTTTGCTCTCTGTCAGTAAGAGTTAAGATTTCTGAGGTTCTGAGCTGATTCCTTGCCTTGGCATTCAGTGACCTCATGATCTGGCCTCCACCAATCTCTAGTCTTCTCTCTACTTTGTTCTGTGAAACTGGTCGATTTAATTTTCTTTCCTATCTATAATAGGAATTTGCTCTTCCTCGGAATGCACCAGTTCCCTCTAGTCAGTTAGACAAATCTCACCTATTTTTCAAGACCTAGGGTACATCTTAATTTCCTGATCCCCTTAGCCAGAAATGACCGAGCTGCTAAGTACACATTGTTCTATTAATATCCATTTTAGTAATTTGGCAGCTTACTTTTTCTAGCATGCTTTCTGCTGTCTTGAACTATTTAAATTCCATTTTATTTACCTTTTTATAAGTATATGAGGTCTGTTTCATTATTTCAAGCTTCTGTGGGGGAGGGGTGTATTTTGTCTACTTGCTTACATCCCCCACCAGGATGCCTAGCATAGAATGTTGACTCAGATTTTTTTTTTTTTTTTTTTTTTTGAGACGGAGCCTCAAGCTATCCCCCTGGGTAGAGTGCCATGGCATAACGCTCACAGCAACCTCCATCTCCTGGGCTCAAGCGAGTTTCCTGCCTCAGCCTCCCAAATAGCTGGGACTACAGGCGCCCACCACAACGCCTGGCCATTTTTTGGTTGCAGCCATCATTGTTGTTTGGCGGGCCCAGGCTGGGGATTCGAACCCGCCACCTT